>WEDG01011490.1:0-47228 GCA_017591395.1 Schistocephalus solidus
ATCCGTTTTTATGAGTTGATTTTGCTCTTCAGATGGACAACTTTTTTGAATTGGCAAACATGAAAAGTCTCCGAGGACACCCATACAGACTGAAAAGAAAACACTCCAAACTTGAAGTGCGGGCCAACTTCTATTCTCAACGGGTGATTGAAGAATGGAACAAACTGCCAGCTTCGGTTGTTCAGGCTGAAAGCGTTGAAATGTTTAAAAGAAGACTTGATGCATTTTTACTTGATGGACTTATATTTAGTCGACAGCAATGATCGAAATACTAAAATGACTATCGCCATGTAACATTTGCTTGTTTTGCTAGCGTCTATCTGTAAATAGGGTTTTCAAAAGGCTCTGTCTATCTCCCTTATATATACTGAATTATACTGAAAAAGATGTCACTATTTTTCTACATTCAGGACACCTTCCACGAATTTTGGGTGCTGATTCTCTGGAAGCTCTCTTCCGTTCTGATGGCGTCCCCGGACTGTGAATCCTGTGCCGGACTTCATGCTGAAGGCAATATTGCTGGCTCTGCAGTCCGTAATCGGGTTATTACTCAGTCGACAGTGAGCAGCCGTTCGCCGGCATACCTGCTGGTAGTACAGAATACCTGATCCACAACAATGAAAGGAGAA
The DNA here is from genome assembly GCA_017591395.1 of Schistocephalus solidus. Lineage (NCBI taxonomy): Eukaryota > Metazoa > Platyhelminthes > Cestoda > Diphyllobothriidea > Diphyllobothriidae > Schistocephalus > Schistocephalus solidus. The sequence continues at coordinate 630 of WEDG01011490.1, forward strand.
GTACTACACCGTGCACCTGTGTCAATACTTCCCTGTCCTGAACTTTACTCCGTTCAATAAGCTGCAGTTTTTCTCCTGAAAACACTATAAAGAACGAACAGGAGTTTTTTTTCACTGTCAGCTCGACCCACTAATGTATATACCCTTTGACCTTGCCTGTAAACTGGCAATAACAAATCATTAATTAATTAAGTCTGCAAGCTCATTTTCCAGTTTTTGAACTCTTAGCAATATATGAGAACAAGGTTAACTCGTTTCTGCCTATTCAGAACCATTTTTAGGGGTCAGAAACGTGGATACTGGTATGTCGGTTGATAAAACTCCAAGTCAAAAGACGTTCAGCCCTGCAGAATATTGAATGAGCTACATCATTTTGTTAAGGCAACCTAAGAAGAGCCCTAGGTTTGCCAAGACTCGGTATTTGGGAAACGTGGTTGTATGTTCGGGAAATCCCTGGATGATAAGGCGTTGCCACCTATCTGTGAGTCGCAATGGTTTCTTGGTCAAAGAAAATTCCAATGTGGTTGACAGGAATTGTACCTTAGGCAGACCATGTTTTACAACAGGTCTCATTTTGCTCTACTTCCATTGCACAAATTCTTGACACCGAGTTAAATAGAGGCAGTTTTCCTCATTATTACCAACTCCAAATTATGTTTCCATTCATAAATTATCTCAACTGGGTAATTAATTACAATTAAAACTATGTAAGTTCCCTCATAATATTTCCATTAAGTCAATTTGAGTAGTCAATAATTTTCGTAAGCCCAAATGAACTACGCGAGAAGTGTGCTAGCAGGGGAGAATAACAGAATGGGGATGCTAAAAAGAGAAAGGCATATAGAAACCGAATGAATACTCTGCGAACAGGTAAAAAGGGTAAAAAATATGTCGAAGGCAAGAAAATTGTTTCAAAATTGATTTACGCCCATGTGCAGAAGGTTCGGTGTCGATCAGCGTAATGTTAATTACCAGCCTATTTTCGGGTTTATGGTTATTTACCACACAAGTTCTCTGGAGGCTAAAAGGATGTTGCATCACTCTGCCTCCCCTAGAGTTTCTCTTTGCTGCATCGTTTTTTCTTACCGGAACATTCGCATGGGCTTTTTAGGGACTCAAATCATATCAAATAATCCAGGCGTACGATACGAAAAGTTATCAGAACGAAAAAGAAGATATTCTAATGAATACAGGGAACATTCCCTTCACAAAGACTAGAAAGGTAAACTTGTCAGAAATAAAACTGTTTTTGTCATTTCTTTTGGAGAAATTGGATGTGGGAGATGCCACTGCGGACAACAGCAGTGGGTAGTTTTACCATTCGAAATCCTGATTGATGCGGCTATTCTAATGGAAAGCCAAAACAGAAGACTACGAAGACAACGTAAAGTAAACTGAGTGGGAGAAATATTAAAGGATCAAGAAACCAACCTCTGAATGGCACGAAGTTTTTTTCCACCTCGGACCTTGTTAAATGTTTGAGCTAACCAAAAGTTTCGCGTTATTCCAAAAGTAGCGTTTCTTCATTGGCGTTATGAGCAACGGTGAGCCGCCTGAACATCCCAAAGGCATTCTTAAGCACGTTACTGAAGGAAAGAAAACCAAGACTTTTCAATGGGATGAAATGAACATTTTGGCAACGTTTCATCCAGCCGATAAAGATTATGGTCATATACACATTGATGAGCCCGACACGCCCTACAACTTCGAATATAATCCGAATGATCCCAGTGTAACTGGTGGTCAGGCTGTCTCACCCGAAGCTCTAGCAAGCATGCTTGAAAAGGTTTCTGGCTCGGCACCGAAAATGCTGGAGGTTCGTCTTACTTTGATTGCCATTTCTGACATCGCGTAAAAGTTTAATAAATAAGCTCTTCACGTACGTGCCCCAGTAAAATAACATGCTCAACGCGGGTTGCACATGGGTATTCTCCTTTCATGCCCTTCTTCATCTGAAACTAGTCAGATCTTTTCGTAAGTTTTCTTTGGCCATTATATCCCCTGATAGAATCTTGGGTGTAAATTTCTCAACCGCAGTTGAGCAATCGAAATCTCTAACATTTTTTGGTGAGCTTGAAATTTTATGGATAGCACTGCCCTGCTTGGTTTTTATGGGTATCAGATTTTTTTAATTATTGTCACAATCAAGGAATCCTGTCATTCCGACAAATTTCGGTTGTCAGTGTCATTCATCTTTCAAAAACTGAAGCTTACCTAGGGGTCCCGCCAAGCCGAATCAACATTTTTGAATTGTTAGTTCATCTTATTGGCAAACCCACTGTTTTATTTTCCCTGACGAGAGCCAAGGGAGACTTCCTATGAGTACTCACCCTCGATTTTTTGAAACAGCCCCTACGAAGCGTCTGCAAAGTTTACAAGTAGTCTCCTATCCCCCAATTTCTTCCTTGATTATCAACCAGTTATTTCCCTTTGTAGTGGCTTATGCCATCTAAGATGAAAATTTTTTTGGAAATATTTCGAATTTTACCGCGATATTATTATACGTTTTTGTTCATTGTTATATAGTTGCTATTCTAAAAAACTTCCATCGGCGTGTTTCTTTGAATTGGTCTATTTTCACGTGCCTTCATAAAGTCCTACTCAACCTCTGGCTTACCTGTAAGTTCGTAGACTAATAAATTCTAAGAACTCCGTGCAACCATTTCGAGCTTAATATTTGAGTTTTGGAGAAGTTTCTGGGTACCCAAGTGTAATAATGTGTTAAAAACTCGACTCAGCGTTTCGGAGTCCCGGAAGTAAGTAGCCACCTTTTTTCTGGTACCCTCTCAGTTTGCACTTTGTAATTTTTGTTTTACGCTCTCTCGAATAATTTAAACAGTTGTCCGAAGCCAATGCACTCAGCAGCCTAATGCTTATATGTTAGCCCTTTGTGATGCACCCGCGCCCTTCTACGCCATCTTGCGCCTCTAAGGCTGCATTGACCGAAATAGTTGATACCCTAGTAACAAGGCAGTTAGGTATGATGCAATACCAATACCTCTAAGATTCACTTTTTTTTCGAGTCTGCCAAATCCGGGATTCATTAAAAACTTTTACAGTGACGAGTTTTATAGCTTAATACTCCTTGCTTGCTTTGCATGCTGAGTACGGATGCGATCATGCCCGATCCAGCCTGTCTCAATAATGTTTCGGACTGTACCTCTCCACGCTTGACTATCCGTGGTAGCAAATCTGGACAGTTTGGCCCATTCTGTTCACCAGTGACGAACGCCGAATACCTAAGGTCCGAGGATCACTTGCATATCTTGACGAACTGTGTTGAGCCATGTTTTGAGTTGATCCCCTCTTCGACATCTCCATCTTAATACTGGTGCCGGATCGAGGGCGGCAACACTAAGCTCATAAGGGGATTGACAAAAAACGATCACAAACCATCTCAGTTGTCTTTCTTGGATGACCTGGGATATCCTTGCGATTGTGTTGCAGCGAGTTCAAACTGTCTCATTTGAGACGAAGTTTACTTTACTCAAAGGATGGTTCTCAAGCAGTGCTGATCCTTTATCTCCACTTTCCGCTCATCTTAACGCAGAGCCCAGCATCCACCACCATAAAGAATGCGTGACCAGACGGATGCCCGGTGCACATGATTCCTCGTAGCAGTGAAGATGTTGTGTCGCATCCATAGGCACTTTCTAAGGCTTGAGAGAGCCCGGCGGGCAACATCGAATCGGGAGACGAGGCCGTGCTTACTCTTTCCATTCGGCAACAATCTTGTCCCGAGACTATGAAAACTGTCTACTTCACGAATTGAAGCGACTGTTTGCATTCCAGGTGTGTGTATAAGTAAAGAATAAGGAGGACTTTCGTCTGCCGGAATCATGTCTTTATTCATCTGAGCTTTCGAACTCTCACTGTTGTCCATTGACAGAGATAAAAGTGGCAGCCACACAAGCAAAGGTTGTAGGGCGTAGAGGTCAATCAAACACGAGTAAAACCAGTCCGGAGGTGGCTGCGCAGGACCCCGTATGTCGGCACCAGATCGATAAATAGATTTACTGAGTTCTTATCGAAGGCCCAGGCTTCAATATATTCCTGGTTTATATTGTTTCTGCTTAGGCAATTATCTTCGTAGCTGCGACGTTAAACTCGTGCCCCGCTTCGGAGGTGTAGGCAAACACTTGTCATATTCCATCACCCCGTCTCACAATCAGCTTATGTGCGTGTATGCGCGCTCCAAGCATCCGTCCAGTCTGTCCTGTGTAGTTAAGAGGACATTTAAGGCAAGGGACGCGATGCAATACACCCGACTGCTCACTAGGATGTAATCGGTTCTTGATTTTCATGACCCTGTTGCGCATGGTAGCTTTGAACCGGTGTACAATTCTGACACAGTCCCGCAGCAATAAGCTCGGTCGTCTCTGACACGTCCTTGGTGTATGGCAGTGCATGTCTTACTACAGAGGCATGTTCGGTTTGGGTCGTGTGGGGGGCGAACACGTAGGCGTCAGGATAAAATTTTCGCAGAGATATCAAACCTTGCGTGCTTTTTCTTCCGGTTTGCTGCAAGGAGTCTGGATGCGTTGGAACAGTGTTCTCCCACAGCTTCGTTTGTGAGCCACCGGATAGTTGCTGTAAAAATTGAGAAGCTGCGTGCAGTTCGTCGCTTTCCTGTAGACAGCCGTTTCTATTTAGCCGTTGGGACGTCGCCTGATGAGTACATCAAGGAAGGGAGCTGCTGCTCTTTTTCTTTTTCCTTCGTGAATTGTATATCTTGGAAGGTCGAGTTAAGGTGATCATGGAAATGCTGCAGCATGTTCCTCTTGACGATAACAAACGTGCTGTCCACGTAGCGGCGTCAAATCATCGGTGGTTGTTGGGTGAAGGCAATCTTTTTCAGCTCTTGTCGAACCAATTCTGCCACTAAAGAAGAGATTGGGGGCCCATTAGAGTTCCATTTATCTACTCGTAAGTTTCTCCTGCAAAGGTAAAGTAGGTCTTTCGACAATTTCGAACAGTCTCGAGGTATTCAATTTTAAGCAACCTCTGGGATTCGTCGTATAACTTCTCAAGTTTCCCGCACACGGATTATTGGATCAAACTCTTAATACTGGATGTGGCTAATGACGACACGTCAAAGGAGGCCATCATTTCGTCCGATTGTATCCTCCGACCTCAACGGTCCGCAGGAATTGCGAGGCTAAACGGATTGAGGCAGTCGAAGTGTTTTGGAGGAATTTCAGTTTCGAATACATCCATTTTGCCCAATTATAGATAGGGCTGCCTTTTAGGGCAACGATTCACCTCAGTAGAACACTTGGTTTATGGATCTTTGATAGACCATAGAAATGAGTTAGGGCAGTATCTGCGCCATTCATTCTCCTTAATCACATTTACGCGTTTGAGTTCTCTGAGTGGTTTATTCAACCAGCTTGTTACTGCTTTGACTTGTAAGTTCTGCGCTGATTTGTAAAATTCTCTGTCATCAAGTAGAACTTTGACTTTCTCATTGAAGTCTTCTCGATTCATTACAGCAGTTGATCGTCATTTATCAGCGGGTAGAATGATAAGTTGCATATCCGTCCTTAGTTCCTTCATGAATTTCGAATCACTCTTCAAAACACATTGGGAGGGTCTGTGTGCCGTCATTAAAGAGGTGACACATTGTCGGACGGCGTGTTTCTTGTCTTCGGTCATTTCAGTTTTCACAAATATGGCTTTCAGGGTTGCAATGAAGTCGACATGGTCAACATCGGTGGTGGTAGGACAAGCTTCCTGCCGCAGCACCCGTAGTTGCTACTCCGTTAGCTGCTTAAATGAGGGATTGTGGACCAAGGTCGGGCTTCTCGAGTAGAATAGTGTTAACCTAGGCCGTTTCTGTTCCAAAATTGCTCGCTTGGCTTTTCTGAGATGCACTAGAGTAGAGATTATCTTACCAAAGTTCTCAGTGATGGAATCACTGAGAATGCCGACACCTTCATTTCTGTTCTGATGAATCACGGCCTCTTATTTTTGTAGACACCGATCAGAACTCTCGTCATCTGGTTGGTAAATCGCTTCACAACTTCTCTGCCCATAGCCATGTTACCGGAAGCCTTTTATCCCGGGCATCGCGGCGTCAGTCCGTCTTGGATGCATTGGTGCAAAATAATGTTATTTCTCGTACGCTGCTGTCTCGCATGTAGCGAATAGTTCCCAGCTGCGATCTGTCCGAAGCGATTCGCTCCATAATTTGTTTAAGAATCGACGAGAATGTTCGCATTCGAGGGTTGCATATCAGTAAAGGAAAATGGGGCTGTTTACACGTCTTTATTCGTCTGAGCTGTTGAACCCTTACTGGAGTTCATCGTCAGAGATAAAAGCAACAGTTTTAGGGGGTAGGGGCTTCAATAAGAATCCGAAATCTCAGATGATTAAAGACATGATTCTGACGAGGAAATAGCCTTCTTATTCTTCTTCATTACTTACTGTCTACTTCTCCAAGTTGACGGCCCTTTATCTCTAGGGGTACCTTATCATGGTCAGGGATGCAGCTTAAAAACGCCGACCTTCCCATCGTTTATGGATAGACCCTGTCGACTTCATTGCAACCCTGGAAGCCATACTTGTGAGAACTGAAATGACCGAAGACTAGAAACACTCCGTCCGACAATGTGTCACCTCTTTAATGATGGCACACAGACCCACCCAATGTGTTTTGAAGAGTGATTCGAAATCCATGAAGGAACTAAGGATGGACAAGCAACTTATCATTCTACCCACTGATAAAAGACGATCAGCTGTTGTACAGAATCAAGAAGACTACAACGGGAAAGTCAAAGTTCTGCCTGATGACCGAGAATTTTACAAATCAGCGCAGAACTCACAAGTCAAAGCAGTAACAGGCTGGTTGAATAAACCACTCAGAGAATTCAAACGCCTAAATGTAGTCAGGGAGAACGAATGATGCCAGCAGATACTGTCATGACTCGCTTCTATGGTCTGTCAGATATCCATAAACAAAGTGTTTCACCGCGGTCAGGGTTGCAGCTTAAAAACACTGACCTTCCCATCGTTTAGGGATAGACCGACCGATTTGGGGACCTCATTCACCTGCGATATCTCAGACTGAGGATCACAAAAGTTTTAATCTAGTAAGGTGATATCCTGGGTGTAGTCAAGATCAGTCAGCGCGCGTCCGCGTACAAACTGAACCCCATCATTTTCCTGTTGGACCTTCTCGAGCGTCCAGTCAATGGCCTAGTTGATAATTTGTGGGTTACAGAATACAATCTTGTCAGACGTCAGACCGTATATCAACCGGTTGGGAAAGATTTTTGTTGCTAAAACTCGCGCAGTGGCGGAGCGGTGGTAGGTCTTCGTCATGGTGATTAATTTTGCCGGTGTATTATTAGTTTCATTATCCGCCATAGAGATTGATAATGGACGGAATCGAACACGGCGGCAAAGTCAGCAGTATAGATGGTCGTTGGTTGTTGGTAGCTATGGCGGAATTAAAGAATGCATCTCAGTGTGAATAGCTGGTCCGCATATCCACGCTTGGCACGGGATCCGAACCGGTGGTGCCTCCTCCTAGACTCCCGTAGAGTCTCGAATCGTTATATAAGGACAACAGTGAAGATCTTCACAGTAAATTCGATTCGAGGCTTATGCTGCGGTAGTTCTCGCATCTCATCTTATCTTCCTTCTTGAAGACAGGCACAAGGATGTCTGAGCCCCAGTCACCAGGGACGACCCAGTCTCTTCACGCTTTTTTCAATCACCTCGTGAGCCAGGGCGCCAGAATGCCAATACCAGACTTGTAGCTTCCAGTGGGTATACCATCTTCTCCGGATGCTTGGTTGTTGTCCAACGCTTTCTCTTTCAGAAGGGGTCTTCATGACGCAGTATAGGTTGTAGAGGGATAACCCCCTCGCTGCAGAGGATAACGAGGTCGTTATAGATTGAACCTCGAAGTTGAAAATGTGCCCGAAGCGCTCACGCCATCGTTCGACCTTGGCCAGATTGTCAGCAATAAAGTCGCTATTCACTTCACCGATGAATTTAGTTAGTGCGGAGGACTTACCAATAACTTAGCGGATAAGTTGGTAGAGTTTTCGAATATCACCAATGTTTGAAGTCCGCCCTATGGAGGTCGCTATTTCAGCCCAGACACCTACCAGGTTCTTCGGCTGATCCAGTCACTTATGCGTCGCTGATTGCATTCATGAATTTTCTCAGCTGCCCCATAGGCCGATGTTTCCAGCGATGACCATTGGCTACTGCCTTTTCCGTCGGTCCGGGTCGTAAAACCGGGCCGGAGTTCTCGGTTCAGAACCTTGGCAATGCTTGGTTGCCGGATCTTGGCGACATCGAGGCATATAGCAAGTGGCATTTTGGGCACGGATGAGAGGTGAACTTTTAATTGCGTACGAACGAGCACATTGTCTGACTCAGTCTCGGCATCACGCAGCGACCTGCTATCATGAACACACCGGCGGAACCATGAGGTGACTGGAATGTAGTTGATCTAACTTGTCATATGACCGTCGTTTGAATACCAGGTAAGCAGATGTTTGTGGTGATGCTGGAAGCACGTGTTGGTGTCAAACAGTCGTTGCCGATCAGCAGAGTTCGGCACTCTCTGATCATTGTCAAATCGAGAACCAGGCCAAAGCGGTTTGTGGAGTCATTAATTTCATTCAAGTCCCCGGCAACAATCAGCTAATCGCGGCGAGGGAGTCTGTCAACTAACGATTGCAGCTGCGCGTAAAACGCCTCCTTATCGCGCTCTTCGTCAGCTGAAGTTGCTGCTTACACGTACGGCGATCGCTACACTGTGTCTACCAGATCTCACACATGTGAGATGTAAACCGTTCAACCCCCTCTTGTGTGAAATCCTAGTGCTTGTGTTTGGGGGGCCAGGTCGTGTACGTAGTACACGTAGACGAGGTCACCAGCAGCTGCGCCCGCTTCCGCATCAGACAACTGACCGGCTCGGACAGTGGTCTGATTGTGGGGGGTGGGGGAGAGAGTGAGGTAGAGAGCTCAGCGTATTTTCCTCACTATAAACGATCTGATGCGCTTGAAACTATCACGGTGCGCTAAAAGCCGTGGCTTGGAAGGTTGCCAACTGACGGGATAACTCGGACCGCGTGGTCAGCCCAATGTGTGTTTTGTGTGGAGTGGCTGACTGGCGGACTGAGAGTCAGGTTGCAATGGCTCCTTCTAAATGTGGCCTTTATGGCACTCCCACTCCGTGGGATCCGAGCCAGGTCTGGTGGCACGCCCAGGGCGGCTCCGGCCGCGCCAGCCACCTGCGCCCTCTCCCATCTCCGGTCTTCTTGACTGTCTTGACACCGGGCTCAGGTGGGGGAGGAGGAGAAAGTGCGGTAGCTGCAGTGCAAGGCTACTATCACTTAAAACTAACTCACGCGCAAGTAACCGTCCCTGCTCCACCCTTCCATGGAGCATACGGTGGACATCGTCGGACTACGACGGTCGAACTGTCGTGTCTACCAGAGTACTGGGTGAAGTGTGGTTTGGCTCCCCGGGTCTTTATTTCCCGAGCGCCTCAGTCAGGAATTCGGACTTTAAGCAGGCAGCAAACGTCCACGTTGTACTGATAAAGGCTGCATGCCGTCAGACTGTGGCTACTAGGGTCCAGAAATGTTGGCACGTTTCAGCAGAGTTCGTTCACGGTTAACTAGTCCAGCTCGTGCACTCTTCGACAGCACCGCTGAACTGGTGTTGCGGAACGTGCCGGTTTCCACGGAAGCCCTAGCATGACGTAATCCTGTTGTTGGACATATTAACGTGAGGTTTTGTGGTGTATTATGACTACGGGTGGGTCCCCGACAGCCGCTCGAATTGTTTGCTCGAGGTTGTTTCCTCTAGCGCTTTGGCTCAAGAACCTAACCAAAATCCAGAAATCGCAAGCAAACGTTTTTACTGGCGGTTCACGGTCGCCATCTCACAGTGGTATTATCGGGCATTGCGGCTTTTTATAAGGCTTTCGGTGTGCCAGACCTCAGGTCTCCACACCATGGTGCGTCACCAAACAAGTTCAACACTATCACCGCCAATTTTCAGATTAATTATTTCGTATGAATAGAGAGGGAGTTGAATACTGCGTCTTAGTCGTATCTTCGTGAGTTTTCCTGATAGACAACAGGATAGGAGGCTGCATTGATACTTATTTGGCGATAAAACATTGGAGAATAGCATCGGACCAATTGCTTATCAGCTGTCAATTAGCCTGCAGGTATTCTCCATATTTGGCATCCGATACCCCAGATTGTATGAACATTCTATTAATAATCTTCATCGCCGATCAGGTGTATCTTTCGATAGTGACGCTACGAATGTCACCACCGTAAATAGTTTACGGAGATGCCACATGTGTATTCACCGTTTTTTTAAAAAATCAATTGATGAAAAGAGAGTCACCTATGCGCAAAGAAGTGGAGGGCATTGATATCTGAGATATCCCTCAGATGTTGCGGCAATTGTGAACTCCGTTGCTCAAAACGGGGCCAGCGGACTTCGCCCTAAGGATGGCTCCTGAGTAATAGTAGCCAAAAACCTCTCGTTTCCGTTTGGTTTCCGCACACATACATAACTAATATTCACAAGCGTATAGGAGAACTGCGAGGACCGGTGCCCTGTATACGCGCATTCGGTTCATACACACTTTCTAAGAATTGCGGATACGCTGCGCCCAGGACATGCGTCGTGCAGGCCAGATGCAAAACTTTAACTTCTTTATTTTCTGGTTTTTGGTGCTGCCGGCAGTACGTAGGCAAACTGGTCAGGGCGAACCTTTAGTTAACATCTACTCTGGATTTTGCCAGTGTTTTGTCTCATTACACGTCTCCGGCCTGGGTTGATACTGGTAGAAATGATCGCAATAAGGGCCTGGGCTGCGCTGATAACTGATATTAGTGCCTTGTCGACCCGAACTTGATTAAGTTGCAGTAGATGAGATTGAGTTGAGAGGATTTCACTACGCCTGGTCGATCCGACCTCAATTTTTATGAGGGACCTGAGGAGTTTCGGCGCAGGTTGGTCCGCATCGAACAACTTGGTTTTTTGTTCAAACATTTCACATCTAACAGTGACTGCGAGAGAACCTGTTTAATGGCAGTTTGTACAGTAGCTTCCCTATCTGATGAAATGTCAACTGAACTTCACAAATCTCTTTTTGGTTTCAAAAAATTAGTAATATAAGTTTGTGATATCGATTATCATGCAGCCTAGTCTCAAGATATTTAAGTCACGTAAGAATGTCTGCTTTCGAAAGAGCTTCCTGCAAAAAGTATACTCTGTAAAAAAAGGATTACTTAAGTAGCATGCATGTTGTCATTGAATTTAAACGTCCTTATAAATTCAACTATATTTTGCGAAAAAAAACGCATACAAATATTTTTCTTATACTCTTTTATGGCACATTACGCCTTCTTCAAATTTTATACTTGGAAAAGCTTTCTAATTGCAATATTTTTTAAGATCATGACGTGCTTATTCATAATACATCGTATCCGTAAATTTGTTAATATTGCCATATGATCCACAACCGTTGCAGAATTTGATGAGAACTACGTGTCTTCTTCCTCTAAGGTTGGTAGGGTTCCAACTTTTTCGGCAGTTTAGAATTTTTTTGAATTCGAAAGGAGATTTACTTTGCGAGCATAGGGGTATAAAAAGAGTACTTTCGGGCATTTTTTAAATTAAATTTATAAGAACATTGAAAATAAATAAGAAAATGCATACTACTTAATTGGCCATTTTTAGAGTATAATTTATGCTGGTGGTCAAAAAGAAGCTTTTTTTAAAGCTGGCATCCTGACTTGACCAAGATATCTTGAGATTAAGCTGCACGATAATCCGTATTGCAATCATAATTAAGTAATGTGTTCAAATCGAAAACACATTTGAGGATTTTTCTTGACATTTAGTGAACTAAGGACTCTACTGCAATTACGATATCACTGCGCCGTTATCGTGCTTTGCGCTTTACTCGGAGGCGAACGAGACCCTACTGACATAGGAATATGGCTGTCACCTCACCTCCACCAAAGTGTGGCTAAGTAATGCTTTAGCAAACCATGTGTTTACTGGTTAGGACTGGATGCCTAGCCGCAACATTCCGCGGATGCCTCCAGTTTTGCCTATAAGCAGTGCGCGGAGGCCATTAAAAGTAGCCAACGAGTCAGATAGCTTTGAGTTCAGTCACACCTCCGGACATGTTTGGCTTCTACTAAGCATCGCGAAAGGACCACAGCTATGACAGAACGCACTGCCTGTACGTTCTATGTGATGCTTCATTCCCCTTTCTCGACTGACTGACTCGAGTCATCCCTGGGCTTTATTTGCACGCTGTCTTTACGTTCGCTAGTTTGCTGTCCAATCACAGACATGCCTTGACGACGAGACTAACAACCTCTGCTGTCTCTGGCCGGTCTTTTCGCGGGCAAACTTTGGAAATATGATTTTGAGGAGGAATTGTGTTTCTTCAAAAGAATCTCAATGAAAAGAATTGCCCTTGACGTGTTCAGGAGTCTAAAGGAGGGTTCTTTGTCGTTGACTGCAGCAGCATCCTTATAGAAGATTGATGGGGGGGGGGGCACAGTCTGTGCGATATCCTCCTATGATTTGCATACGAGAGCAGTAGGTGCTACCTAGGGTGCTTAAGCCCAGATTTTTTGGCCAGAGCTGACTTTCACTACCACATGAGACCACTGTTGGCCTAATATTCAAATTACGGAGCGCCTACCTTACTGGCTAGACTTTCTTTTGCGAGCACCTGCTGCCTTCTGCCACCGTTTAATGCCAGTCGTAGGCAGTGTCCTTTGTCCTTCTAGATTCAAAAGTTGTTCTTTTAGTCCTCTTGATATGAAATACGCATCTAATTCATCGCATCGCTTTCTGACAAAGACACTTTACGTATACGGGGTTGTTTTTGTCTTAACGGGTCTCATAAAGCCAGGCTCTCGCGACCATCTCTCCGAAGGCATATAAATGCCTGATACGAATGTGTTTTACGCGACACCCTTCCTTCTCGAGTTTCTGTAGAAGGATTTAGGAGTATTAATGTCAAAGTGGAGGAAACTGGGATGGTGGTTTCTGGGCTATTTACTCCCGCCAGACAGCCATGTCCTCATCATAAACAATCTGACGCACTTGAAGCTACCATTGTACGCTAAATGCCGTGGCTTGGAGGGTTGCCAACTGGCGAGATAACTCGGGCCGCGTGTTCAGCCCAATATGTGTGTCTGTGCGGAGTGACTGACTGACGGGCTGAGTCATACTGCAATGGCTCCTTAATGTGGCTTTTAGGGCACTCCCACTCCGTTGGAATCCGAGCCGCCCCTCCCTGTGTTGTAGTGTTCCTGATTGTGTTGGACCAAAGTGCGTGGATATGTGCCCTCTCCCCTATCCGGTCTTGCTTAACACCGAGTCCAGGTTGGGGAGTGGAACACAGAGTGAGATAGGTGCAGTGAAAGTCTATTCTCACTAGAATCCAGCGCAAGTCACCGTCTCTGCACCACCCTGCTGTGGTGCATACGGTTGACATCGTCAGACTACGACGGTATAACTGTCATGTGATTGCAAACGCATTTTCTCACACTCTGGCGAGTTCGTCCCGTGATCTTATAGATGGCAGCATCTAAAGATCTCTGAACTAGTATAAAAAGCGACCTTTAGCCCACCCATAATTGTCTCAGGTGGCAAGATTTTTTCGTCCCACCAAACACCTTCGCTTCCGCTTGCTGTTAAAAAACTTGAATCCTCCTGTTTTCAGCCCGTTTTTGTTTTGCACCTACTGTGGACCCCAGTTACCTAATCATATTTTATGCACTTCTGTCTGTAAATATCCGCACAGAACTGCACTTTCAACTGATCTAAATCTGTACGTTGGTTGTTACCTTGAAAAAATTGCGTAATTCAATCTACCGCATGGTGTACAATTGAGCTCTTCTGAATCGTACTTCAGCGCGTTAAATGCTGGCTGAAATCCCTAATCTTAAGTAAACTTCCGCTAGTGACCAGCACGATGCATATTTTCAGGTTAGTTTTCAAAGTCATCCCCATCGATTAGTTGAAACGGTTTGAGTAGTGTGTGTTTTTCCTGTTTTTGTTCCCAATGATAGGAAGTAATGGTTTCAAACAGACGCCACTTAAGAAACCAGTTGAGGCCTTAGATTGAAGATGCACACAACCTAATGTCCACTTTGCTCGTTTTAATCGACTTTTGAGGCACAGAAACCGTGTTGACTGTGTTTTACAATGTGACAGGCCCGGTGAAATTGCTCCTCATAGGGTCGTGTAGGTTGCCAGCCTGTGTGACAACCCCTTACTACTTGAGCATCCATACAAAGACGCCCACAGTGCTTCAAGCGTATTTTAATTCCTCAACATTTACTTTCCGAAATGCTTATGTGCGAAGTGGATGTTTTTTTCAATGTTGTGTGTCTGCGCCAGATTTCTGACGCTTTCCCAAAGAAGCCTATCTCACTGTTCCAATATGGAACGAGTGACCGGACGCTCCACAGGGTGACATAAAGATAAGTGTAAACTTGCTTGCAGAGACAATGCCTCTACAGTATTCCGGAGAACTTTTGAATAAGCACAAAACAGCTCGAGCTTGAGGTGCCGTGTGGATTAGTGAAGTTTATAGTACTACACTTTCGTGTGTGTAGTTTACTACTGGAACTCGAGGAAGTGGACCTGCCTTCAATCCTTTCCGGCAAAAAAAAACAAATTTATGAGAAAATGGAGAAATGGTGACATTTTCTTTCAGCTTTCTCCTTAAGTGAGTTTGGCACGTATGGTTGGGAAGATTTTCAGTTGAAGGACAGCATGCCAAAGGCAGTCAGATAAGGGGTTCCTTGGACAGTCACTGAGGAAACAGACACACTGTTCTATGGAAAAATCAATGACTAGACTATTTCGAGGGTAAAGCTCAACGCGACGTTAACCACTGTGCACGGCACAGGATTGGCTATAAGGGTTGGCGTCACTTTTAGGGTCAGGGTTTGTTTCAAGCCATGTTTCATTCCAGTACGTTAACTACACGTGTACATTCATCTTATTGGTTCTGGACAGTGTTCCTTTTTCTCGTCTATTATAAAGCCAGCTTGATGTTTTTTGGGGGGTGACGAGGGGCAACGAAGGGCGGTCACCTTTTATTTGACTGCATATTTCATGATTCTCCTTAATGTTTCTTAATTTTGGGTTCGTTTTGGAAATTGTTTGTGTCTAAAGCAGTGCTGGCCACTTGAAGCGGCTTTATTTGCTGGGACAGAAGCGTCTTCACGCTTCTGCCAGAATGTCACCATTTTTTCCAGACGTGACCAAATTTCTTTTACACTGTACGTCTGGAAATCGTCCGATTTCCGCAAGTTTGCTGTTGAAAAAATGCCAAGCACACGCTGTAAGGTGTTTCGCGCAACGCTATCAGAGGGAATTTGTTCGTTTCACAGCTGTCTCCTCGGCAGCATCTGCCCACTTTTTAACTACCATTGGTTTTCAAAAGCCTTCAGTAGCACAATAGTTCGATCGTCGTAGTCCGATGATATCCACCGTACGCTCCACAGCATGGTGGTGCAGGGATGGTGACTTGCGCGTCGATTAGTTTTAACTGCTAGTAGAATTGCACTGCAGCTACCGCACTGTCTCCCCCCCACCTGAGCCCGGTGTCATGACAGAGTCAAGAAGACTGGAGGTGGGAGAGGGTGCAGGTGGCTGGCGTGGCCGGAAACCGCCCCTAAGCGTGCCGTCACACCTGACTCATCCCACGGAGTGGAAGCGCCATAAAGGCCACATAAAGACGGAGCCCTTGCAGCCTGACTCTCAGTCTGCCAGTCAGCCACTCCACAGGAAATACACATTGGGCTGACCACCGTATGCTTCACAGAAGGGTAGTGCAGGAACGTTGACTTGTGCGCAAATTAGTTTAAGTGATAGTAGACTTGCACAGTATCTACCGCACTCTCTTCCCTTACCTGCCTAAGACATTGTCAGGAATACCGGAGCCTGGGTCGGGCGCAGGTGAAATCATATCCGATGGTGTGGGCGGAGTGCGAAATGAGCCGGCGCCTACGTGTGCCCATGTTCGGCATTTGTTACGGGACCTTATCCCGAATAACGCCTGCAGCACCCTAATTTGGTCCCCGTGTTGGTCCAGCGCGACCCGTTTAGGGGGCACGTGGGAGTAGCACACACACCGCGCTGTCTGCGGTACTTAGTGTAGTAACTGTTGGTTTCCTCCTGTTGGCAAGCTACCTTCTGGTGTGTTGGTACACGTTTTTTTGCCTTGCAGGACCCGTCAGGAAGTTCCACGGAGCAACTTACCCCCGAGGAGTTGAAACACAAGCGGGAGTTTGAGGCTAAACGTAAGGCGCACTACAACGAATATCAGACTCTGCAGACTGTTAAACAGAAGCACCCCGTAGACAGTGACGAGGACGACGACACCGATGAGGAGATAGATCCCGTTGCTCTGCGCAACGCCCAACTGAACGCCCAACTGGGAAAGTTGCCGCCGTCGTCGTCGCGGGAGGAAACCATCAGCGTAGGCCCGGTAGTGATGCCAGCGTGTTGCTTTTACGCGCAATGGTCGTCTTCCATACTGCTCCGACACCCGCCTCCTTTATTAACGCCCGCTCCCCTTCATTGGATGCTCTTCTGACGCCCTCAACTACCGGTTACCATCGGCACTCCCAAAATTCTGCGCTTTCTCCTGTGTATATTTTTTTTCGCGCATTGAGACTCCACCTTACTCGCATACCATATCTTGTACCCTGGTTGTGTGTAAGAGCTCCAGATGTTACCGCTTGTGTGCGGGAGTTGTAGAAAGATGTATCCAATAGATTTTCTCCACCTAACTCGATTTTGCGCCGGAGGGGGGGGGGGGGGGGGTAGGGAGGTGAGGACAATCAGAGACGCGCCAGCACGTAGCAGTTAGAGACCGATCTCGTGAAATGCATTTTTGGTAAGGATGGATTACTTAGGTGAAGTTATAGTATCGATCATCGTGCGGTATAAACCCGGGATATTTCGTACACGTCAGAGTGCCCACTTTTGAATGCACTACTTTTCGGCCGAACTTCTCAACTTTCTATCGATTATTTATTGAATTCAGACTTCTAGAGTTTGGCTGCCTGTTTGCATGTGACCATACGAATCGGCTTCTATTAACTTCGGTGCATTGGATGCATAACGCCCACGTTAGCAAATCTGGCTTTAAGAAATGTCCTTACTATGCATATCAATGGCGTGTCTATGCCCATAACGATATATATATGATAGTGCCATTCCGGTCTCCCTTGTCTTTTCGGTTCCACCTTATCAAAATATACCTTAATTCGCAATGCGACTGCCCGTGAGGGCTCTAAAGTGAGCTCCAAGGCACAGCGGAACATCAGTGTTCCTTAACCAGATCGGTGAACCCCACACTATCATAATTCATATTCCCGATCGCAACCGACAAAACAACGGGCCCGTGGCTCAACGGTAGAGTGTTACACTCAATGACCAAAGGTCGCGGGTTCGAATCTCGGGTGATCCACTCCTGGGATTGGGTTTCACCTTATCATATATATATATATATATATAAGAAATGGAACCGACATTTCGAATCCCAGGTGTGCCACACTTGGGATTGGGTATGACTGGATGATGACGGCTAATAAGCCAGAAATGACCATTCCGGTCTCCCTTTTCTTTGTCGGTTAAATTTTATCATATGCTACACGTCGCTATGCGACCGCCTGCGAGAGCTCTAGTCTGAACTCCAGGGCACAACGGAACATACATGTTCCTTAAGCAGATCGGTGAGCCCCACACTATCATATATATATTCTTAATGACATACAGGAATGTATGGTATTACTTCCACGGAAGGTATATAACCTGTAGACGCATAAGCGCAAGTGTAACGGCAGATCGGTATCAAAATTATTCTAGCATTATAAAACGTTTTTTTACAAACCTAATGATACCACTCTTTGGTTATAAAAGGAAGAGGACGTGATTTTCTATTAAACGAGTACAAGAAAGAATATTTTTGCTTATGTCTCCTATAAAATATATTTGAATTTGTAAAGGCATCACAAAGCTCTAGAAAAAATGTACACTATAGGACTAGGGATTTGTTTTCGGGTGACATTTTTTGAGAGGCAGAAAAGACGTTCGTTTCAAAACCCGGCGTCTTGATGTGTCTGAAATACCTCGAAATTATGCTCCAAGATCATAAATATTGTAATTTTACTTAAGCTATCACCAATAATCTAGAAATCCAGTTTCATTTTGTGTTAACAGTGCATGACTGTACTTCGGACTCATGTCTTCTTGTGCCTGGGAACTTAAGTTATCACAAGTTGATCCTCTCCCGCCGTACCCAGGACACTTGGTGGTGGTGGTGATGGGGGTTCATACCCACCTTTGTGCTAATGCAAACTCGAGAATTAGCTATTCATGAAGACCTGAGTATAGCCCTTCTTGAACTGGTTTGCTACCTTGTGGGCATTCTGTCACGCCACAAAGTGTTTCTATTCGGTCTATTGAGTCTGGATCCGTTTTTTCGCGGCATTGTGGTCCCCGGGGTGCTTGGTAGTGTTCAGAACGTCCGCACTCTCGCCTCAGAGGCCTGTTATTGCCAAATCACTCGTGAAGATCGTTCAGGGAGGGATTGCGCTAGATGGGTAGTAGGTTTCAATTCAGAAAGACCAAATTTGCGAAATACATCCCAGATATGGTAGGTAGAAAGCCCGCGCACAACGGCTTTGTCTCCTCCTACCAGCCCACTTTTAACCTCCTGTTTGGTTGCCGGGGCCGGGGAGGGGTGTTTTAGTTCCCCCTGGGGATCGACCCCGCTCGAACGGAGGGCTCCAGTCGACATTCTCGAACCACAATGGCGGATTCGCTTTAAGAAAAGTAACCTTCGGGGTTATCCTAACCAGCTTGCCATTAACATGCCTCCAGCTTCTTCATTTCATGGCATGAAGACTATAGCGGCATACACTACGCCAAAAATAGCCATTGGGGTGTAGGTACGACCAAGGGACGCGCGATCCTAGCCCCAGTCGGCCCTCCGCGGCTTACGGACGGCGTTGGTGTGACATTAACTTCCCTCCCACTGCACTGGCGCGCTGGTTAAGTCAGCTGACGGTCAGGCCTAACGCCAGAAAATCCGTGGTTGGCACTCGGCTAACGTCCTACCTTCAAAAAATCTTATTGGTCAACTCAAGGTCACGCGGCCATTTTTGCGGAGAAGAATTCAAATTTGCATTTTGTTGTCAGAAGATTAAACTTTCATCCTCTACGTCTCGCCTGTGCCTTGATTGAAACCCTATCTAAAGTTGTTTGTCCTTTTTGGATAGCCGTGCTTGGCCGAGAACTGAACAGCCTTTCGGCATTACGTTTCGGTCCAGACAAAGTTTGAGCGAGCCCAAGTAAACAGTTTTTTCCAGATAGAGATGCAAGCGCTTCGAAAGGATTCTGTAATCAGGCTCACCACGTAGGCTGTAATGATGGGACGCTAGCTGGACATGTTTCTGGCGGGGCTTTCCTAGCTTTCCGCATCGAGTGGTTGTCAGGACTGTGGCTCAGTCGTGTGGTTCCAAACTTTTGTTAAAACGTCTTCAGACTGCGACTATAACCTTGGGGGAGGGGACGCACCAGGGGGAGCAGAGCTGAATTCCGGTTGGAACATGTGCCTTGGAGAGCATTCTTTACTTTGTCAGTTATTTTGACTTGCTGCCGCTGTGCAGCAGTGTTACGCGCCGGCTTTCAACCTACTGCTAACCCATTACAACGAAATGAAGGCATCGGCAATTTGTTTGCTGGATCGTTTGGCGTGACTCAGCCGCCTGCAGCACTTGCCGCATCTCTTAACCTCCGGTACGTTACGCTGTCAGTTTTGTCCGTTTTACGAGGGCCTGTCGACAAGCATCCCACGTGTCGAACAGGACGGAAGGCGGGAACTGTAATCTGCGCGATCTAAACGCAGTCTACCCAGCAGCAAGTTCGTGTCTGTGTCTGAGCAGGGGTGTGGTGAAAGTGGCACCTGGGATAAATAAATAAATTCGGTATGATCGCAATACGGGACCCAACTCAGGGAACAAAAAATAAGTCAGTGAGACCGGTGGAATTAGGGGATTTATGGGTGGGGCTAAATGAAGAAAAGGATAGTGTGAACCTAATACTAACCCTATTCATTGCTTTCGTTAGGGTTAGCATTAGTTGCCGGATTAGAAGGGTTGCAAAGTAGTTTTTTGCCCCGAAATGGGCAGTTTGCGAGATCCGGTGGCTTTACGGTCACGCCGACCGCTATGCGCAATGTCATTCCTAGCTGACCGGACCCATTTTTTTACGGATCCCCGACGGGATCAAGAATGGGTCAGGCTCTGCGCAATCTTTCATTACCACAATAAACCTGATGCGTTTTGAACCTATTGCGGCGTCCTAATAGTCCACGCCTGGAAAGTTGCCATTTGACCCGATCAGTCGGTCCTTCTACGGCCAACGAATTATTGTCTCTGACCCTACTAGACCGGCAACGAATGCTTACCCTAACGAGCACAATGGATAGAGTAATAGTTAGCTTTGCATGTAATACGTTCGCGTATTACACGCTGACGTATCCTGAGTTGGGTTGCATATTGCAATTTGCCATAAATTCTTTTATTTAGCCCCCATAGGGGTACTTTCGTGGTAGGGGACATGACACAGGGTCACGTGCCAGGGAGGGGAATTGAGGCGGGTACTGAGGCACAGTGGTACAAGATTTCGACTTTGTGAGGACTGGGAGCTGAGCAGCATTTGGCATCTGAGACCAGTCCGCGCACTCCCGTGCGTCATTCCATTGACGTTGTTTCATACATCAGGTGTTGCCGTTAATTCACGCAGTCTTCAGTTCAATCGCCCTATAAGGCACGAAGAGAATAAAAATAGTTATCCGGCGGTCCATTTGTTGTGACGAGTCTTTGAAGGGAGTCAGGAGGGCCAAAACGGCAGCTTCTTCTGTGGGACAGTCTGAGACACTTTAAATTGCAGTCCATGCGACCAGGCGTTTCGAGATGTGCAGTTTCTGAGTTAATATCGACCGGTAGGTGGCTGTGTTGGTGGTTGTGGTCTGACGCCGGGAAGTCCCGAATACGCCAGCAACATTTGTCTGTAGGCCTTTCATATGTTGCTTTTTGATCACCGGTATCTTCAGGTTTTTTCCGCTTTCGGGTACTCTCTTGCGGAGGTTTCTTTTAGCTTCAGAGACTTATTTGGTAAGGTCCCGGTGGCGTTCATTCGGGTCGACCCTGCTGATCGCTGGGGTTGTCTTTGCCGTCGCATTCCGTCCTGATCAGTTTCTTTCCGGTGATCGCTACTACGCGACTGCTTAAAGCGAGAGAAGACCGTAAGTGCTAATGTCCCAAGACCACGTCACGAGTAGACGCCTGTAGAGGGGGGATTTTAGTCTGTAAAGACCGGTGGGAGCAAGCTGGTAGCCGGATGCGGGTCGCACGTCCGGTGCTGCCGGGCCACTGTCGGCATCAGTCCTGGGGTTGATTGGCCGGTTCGGATAGCTTTGATTGGCGGAACGCCATACAGATACTCTCGGCTTCAGCGATTGGCCAGACGTAATGATAGCATCATACAAAATCCCAGAATGTCAGACGAATGCCAGCCCCTGTTGCGTTTACACAGAGACACAAAGTTACGCCAAATATCAAGACAAGGGTCATTACACGCCCTTCGTTGGTACTAATTATTCGGAGAAGAAATATGTTTGCGACTGTAAGGGTTCTCACCTTAAGAGGGATACAGAAACCTCAAACCTAAGTGGATTTGAGATCCCCCTGAGATACGATCAAGGGGTAGGGGTGTAGCGGCCGAAGACTTCGAGGTTTGCACACACACGGGCGAGTAACGCACCTTTATTCGTTATTAGACGATGCGCGTATTGAACAGGGTCTCTAAGCACCATGCCGATCACTCAAACGCAACAGTCATTAGAAGGAACACATAAATGTTGGAAATAGATTCTACTATTAAGAAGAATATAAAAGTATGAAAGGGCACAGTAGAAAATAAAGAAGGGAGCGTTACATGAGGCGATATCCCTTTTGTAGTGGGCAGAATTCTGTCATGTCCGTTGGATAACCGGTGGGGAGTGCAATGCTGTGGAAAACTGCAGGGTTGGGACGAGGGGATGCTGACATTGAACGGAGGGTAGCGATACGATAAGCGGCGACGTTACTCGTGGGGATGGGGGTCAGCGTTCGAGAGTGGAAGGGGGCACCGGCATCTTCACCGACATTCCATCACTCCATCCTCATCCGGGATCCGCGCGAAAAGTGCTCCTAGTCCATTAAAACAATTCTGTCGGAACTGTGGTTCGTTACAGGGGAACCCTTTGTTACACTGCAGACGTAACCCTTTTCTTGAAAGTCCTGTTGACCCTCTCAGATAATCGCATGTTGCATGGGACAGGGCAGAGAGAGAGAGGTCTACGGCTCAGGGCATTTTCCTCACTATAACCAATCTGACGCGCTTGAAACGATCACGGTGCACTAAAAGCCGTGGCTTGACGCTTGCCAACTGACGGGATACCAGGGACCGCGTGGTCAGCCCAATATGTATTCGTGTGGATTCGCCCACTGGGGGACTGAGAGTCAGGCTGCCATGGCTCCTTTTTAAGGTGGCCTCTATTGCACTCCCGTTCAGTGGGATCCAAGCCAGATGTGGCGACATGCGTCGTGGGGGTCAGCCTCGACCGCGCCAGCCATTTGCGTCCTCTCCCGCCTCCGGTCTTCTTGACTCCGTCTTGACACCACATTCAGGTGGGTGAGGTGGTGCGGGGAAAGAGAGAGATTGCGATAGACGCAGCGCATGTCTACTATCGGAACAGCTTCCAGGAATTCTGAGTGCCGACACGGTCGAATCTGTCTTTCGGCTCGACGGAGTATGCGGCATCTGGACCCAATTCCAAGTCTCGTCTTGAGGGCGATGGCGCTGTCCCCGCAGCCCGTGGTACCGTCTAGACAGAATGCCGTTTACTAATTCTCGTGCAATAGATGATCCGCCTTGTTATTTGCGGTCTTATTTAAGTACGATAGTTGACGTAAGTCTTAAACTACAGTCAGTGCTCGATCTTATGCCTACTTATCATCTTGGGGCACAATCAGACACAATAAGATGTTAGCTTGCGAAAGAACGTATTTTTGGTCTCCTAAATGAGCCTCAATCGATAAAAATTGCTGATTAGGTAGAGTGCAACTTATCTATAGATGTCCTTAAAACTTTAAATATATTTTATAGAAGCCAGTATTAATAATATTCTTTACTGTACCCAGGTGATAGCAAATCCCCTTCTTTTCAAAATTTACAATCGAAGAAAGATTATATGTTGTTTTTAAAAAAGTTTCTAACTCTTAATTTTTCCAGACTGTACAATGTCTATTTCTATCATATGGTATATGTTTACTTATTAAGTGCTCTCAGGACGTATACGGTGTAGTTCACATCCATAGCAAAATTTCATAAGCATCAAACGTTGCCTTTTCAATGACATATAAGAGTGTATTGCATTACTACCCCGAAAGGCATATATCATGTAGACTGAAAATCCTAAACGCAAGTATGACGACAGGTAGGATTCAATATTATTCAGGAATTTGAACACATTTTAAAACCTGAACATATCCTTCTTTTTTATAATATGTACAGAGGATGTAATGTGCTCTGAAATATCATGGAATTATGCGCAAAGATTATAAAGAGTACAATTCCACACAACTGAAAACGCATTTAAATGTTTTAGTTAACTTTGCATGAGGTCAGTCACTGACTGCATGTGCTAATTCTATAAAAGCCACTAATTGATGGGAAATTTGCCAAAATGCAATGACCAGAATAGTCAGTTATAAAATGACCGAATTTCAACGAGGTGAAAACCAACAAAATTGTTATTGAAAATAGTATCAATAGTATTTCCATAGGATATCGGAAATGCTGAAAGCACGAAAATTCGTGTAAAAGGAACAAATTGCATAGGTTTATATAAGCACAGACATCTGAAAAAACATAACTATTAAGGGAACACAGCTACGACAGGTTTCTGTCTCATTAACTGGCAATTAAAATTGTGCAACATGTTTTCCTCTCGAAAATATTAGTTTAAACGTGTTGTAAGCTAATCAACGTACAGAATAATCTCCGTATATTTCATTCATCTCAGGATGACAGCCTTAGAATAAGCTTAGGTTTGGCCGCATGCATCAAATATCTACTGTACAAATAAAAAAAGATATTTTTTCATTAATATTCGATGTCCTTATAATTTCAAATACCTTTGATAGAAAATACGTATGAAAATATTAATTTTTGTACCCATTTGGTAGAAATTGACGCCTTTTTCAAGTTTTTTTAAAATTTAAAAAGGGTATCTCTTGGCTTTCAGAAACGTTTTGGATTACCGAAAAATTGCTAAGCCCGATCTGCTGTTACACCTACATTCAGGGTTTTCAAAATCTAGCGCGTATATTTTTCGAGTAAGAGGCATCGTATATTTTAATGCCTTCTTGAAAAGAAATCTATAGGACCGATACATTTTTTGCAGTGAAGGTCGGCGATATTGTATAATTTACAAGCAGCGTTACCAAAGGGACGAACACTTTGCTTTATGAATGGATATTACATGGTCTTAAAAAAATCATAATTATAATATTTTTAAACCCAAAAATATCCTTTTCAAGCCTAAAATTTGAGGAAGACATAAGTTTTACCAAATTGTTTTTCATCTTTTTCTTTAAAAATATATTTGAATCTAGCAGAACATTGAAAATCCATGGGAAAAAGTCCATGCTACTTAAGTAGCCATTTGTGTAGAGTTTAGGCAACCGAAATTAAGCTCATTCAAACGCCGGCATCCTAACGTGACTGAAGTATCTTGGGATTATGTTGCAAGGTGATTAATAATACAGTCCTAATACAGTCCTAAATATTTCAGAATTTCGCTTCACATTTCATGAGATAGCACATCTAATGCGGGACGACTGTGGAGCAATTGCTCGATGTTTTTCTGAATTTGCATTGCTTCGGATGCGATTGACTGCAACGCTGAGGATTTCCTTTACTTTCGCAGCTAGGAAGTTTTCATAAGCTCCCTGCTGAGATTCGGATGTAGAATTAGCGGATACAATCAAAAACACAGGATTTTTGTGTATTGAGATAAGTTTTCCTTCCTTAACTGATTGGTTACTCTCTGGTAACCATGAGGCCCGTTGGATTTCAAGGCGTCTTTGGAATGACCACAAATACTTTTCGGTTTTCCGTGTGGAGACCACAAAGTACCAAAAAAGGCGGGCCTTGGAATATTTTACCCACGCAGTTGCTTATCGCACGTTTGTTTTTATGCCGATGGCGATTTGGGTCGGATTTATAGGCTCACCTAACATGACACGCAATCTTAGTAGAAAATGAACATCGACAAAAAGGCATGCAGTGAATAGGCTCTTGATCAACTCTCAAATCTTCCTCGATAAGTTTATTTAAAAGTCTTTTGCTAAGGAGAAAAGTTGCAATTTGCGGTCATATGGTTGCTTCAGAGATTGATTGCTTCGGGAATCCTGCTTGGGCAGTCAGCTTACTGAATCAGCATTGGTGGATTCCATACGTTGCAGTTGGCCCAAGTTTGATTAAACTCACGGCTCCCGGTGGGGCCTCGTAGCTCAGTTGGCTAGAGCATCGGCTGTACTAAAACCTTCCCCTTGCTGGCGTGGGTTCGAATCCCACCGAGGCTGCCGAGTTTTTCACGAGTGGGTCAAAGGAATTATTTAAATCTGCCAAAATCCTCTACTATCAATAGCTTGTTTCGACCTGTAAGCGGAAACAGCTACTTTACAGGGTACACCTTTCACAGATTTTCCAATCAGAATTTTTATGGAAAAAACTATTCGTTTTCGAAAATAGCCTACTGATTCACGGTTTTCACCTGATCTACGCGTTAAGTAAATAAAAGCCAGAAATTGTCATCTCAGACTCCCCTCTACTTATCGGTACTCCTTCTTTGCGCATGTAAATAAATATATTCCAAGCGTATATAGAGAAGACTGGAAGACGAGTTTACGGACTGGGTGCATTCGCACTAAAGCTTTGGAGGTAACGCACTCTTGCATGGCCCTATTAAATAACAAAATCGATAAGTAGGCGTGTAATAATACGGGAACCGTGAAAACGGGCTTAGGGCAACTTAAAGGAGGCGCAACTGTGGTCGAGCGTTGGCAATGACACGAAATCTATATGCCTATCGTTCGAGTGAGCTGGATTTTTAGCACGGAATTAGACCGCATTTCACGCATCCCTAAACGCTAACCTAACCCTAATGAATTCGTTGGTATGCTCGTAGGGTCACACAGTAGGTCCTTGCCGCTCTTTAATCTTCCTCGCTCCCGTCACCAGAGCTGTGGAGTGGTTGTCCTGCCAGCCCTTACTTTCACATTCTTGTTAACTTCCTTACTCCTTGTCCACTGGTTGATGCATAAAATTCAACCAATCTGGTTGCTTCTGATTGGCTCTGGTAACTGGCGTGCTCGAATGACTTCGGTCGCCGACGCGGCCATCATAGTCGCGCCCAAATAACCGTGTTTGTAGTTCCTTTGTCCTCGTCGGATGGACTTATTAGCAGTCGTTTCACGTGCAAACTCAGCAGGGTAACTTAGCGCATCAGCAAATAAGTTAGCCACGCCGACCTCACGACGCCTGACTGCCTAACCCATGACTTGCTCCGTTTCTCGCCAGCACGGTTATCAGCTGTTGAACCCGCTTGGCTTTTTGTTTCACCGTAGTGAATATGCAGTTCGCGAACTGGGCTCTCAACCTCCATCGGATGATTTGCATGGCTTCTGTTTGGGCAGGAGGTCACGTTTGCTGCTCGAGTTGACGAATGTGCCTGTCCGGTCGCCTTCCGATGTCGCATTTTTCGCACTTCTCCCGTCCGGACTGACTCCAGTCGTCTCGTCCTCTCACCGGCTTGGCAGATGATTACTGCTTTCCTTAAAGGCAAAAATCTGGTACAGCTTTGCTGCCTGACCATAGGCGGTATATCCTCGCGGTCGGTTTCCAGGCGGTGCTTGCGCGATTTGCAAGTTTGAGCTCCATAAAACACATCCCCCCTCTCTGCATCAGTTGACAGACTGTCTCTGAAAATAGACTGATGCCTGGGAGAAGGCAGCTAGAGTGAAATCTCTTGTGTCCGCACATACTTCTCACCATAAAAAAAAAATCTGACGCGCTTGGGGCTATAAAGGTGCACTAAAAGCCATGGATTGGAAGGCTGTCAACTGCTGGAATAACAGAGAGAGAGAGAGAGTCAGAGCTGCAATGGCCTTTATGCACTCGCACTCGAGGTATCTCCATACCTTCTTTGTTGTGTTGTGTTGTGTTGTGCGAGGACCCAGGGGTGTGGTAGCCCAACTAGACGAGGTTTCACGTCGCGCTAACCACCTGTGCCCAAACCCGAATGTGATATCCTTGATTCGGTCATGACAGCGTGCTCAGACTGGAGAGGCAGAGAGAGAGAGAGAGAGAGAGAGAGAGAGAGAGAGAGAGAGAGAGAGAGAGAGAGAGAGAGAGAGAGAGAGAGAGAGAGAGAGAGAGAGAGAGAGAGAGAGAGAGAGAGAGAGAGAGAGAGAGAGAGAGAGAGAGAGAGAGAGAGAGAGAGAGAGAGAGAGAGAGAGAGAGAGAGAGAGAGAGAGAGAGAGAGAGAGAGAGAGAGAGAGAGAGAGAGAGAGAGAGAGAGAGAGAGAGCGTTGTAGATTCAGCACAAGCCTACATCAATATAAACTACTTTAGTCTCACGTCGCCATCCCTGTACTAGCCTTCCAATCGCGAGAACAAAAACTTTATTGGCCTAACCTTTCAGATTCTCCTCCAAACCCATAATCAGCTGTGAATGTATCTGATGATGGGTTCGAGTGAGAATCTGAAACGTCAGACCAATAAGCAGCTTGTCCCAGCGATCGCATCTTCATCTTCTGAACTGCTTTCTGGAACTGACCTGTTCGCTTCTAACTAGGAACACAGTCAGAAACGATGGTCTGACTGTTATAAAGGGCACCACAGCTTAGGCAGGACGTGTTTTGGAATAATTAAGACAGTTTCGTTTTTAATCATGGGTCTTGCCATCTCAGTACTTACCGTCTTACAGTAGATTCCAGTTAGAGGGTAAAACTCATTTCAGGCTGCATTATGTTTTTCCTCGCCTCCGATTAGGAGACTGCGAACCAGAATTTGAGCTTTTCGCCGTTCGACCGGTTTCTGCAGGCACTTACACACTATGGATTTCATGTTCCCAGTGAATAGGGTGGTCGACACCTACCAAATCGAAAGACAGTAAAATGGACAACCCGAGGTTTTGCATGCAGCAGTGCAAACAGTTGCATTGGGCAAGTGTCGGCGGAAGTGCACACGTCCGGGACTGCGTCCGACTACGGCCGATCGGTTAAGGGAGAAGTATCCATCTGTGTCACGGCGTCGCAAGCTGGAGATTGTCTCATGCGGACCTGGATAAACGGTGGCGCCGACCACCCTGAGAGTGGGCAGCCAGAAAGGTTCTGTCAAAGTCACGTTTTTGATGTAAGGAGTGCCTGAAGGTTACGCCTAGTTTTACGGGTTTATACCAATGCCAATTCACTATTTGCAACTGCCGGCTGGTCCACCCTTCACTGTGTCCTTCAGATTTTTCTGCGTGTTTTAACTCATATTAACTCAAGATATGAGGGCTGGCTTGCGGAATTCGTAAATTATCAAAGGACTGGCTCGAAGCAAAGCACGCAAGTCAAGACCCCGTAGCTACCAGCTCTCGTGGTCGTCAGCGACCTTCCTATTTCGAGGGTTGCGTCCGAGCTTGTGACAGCGTCTATCAGCACCCTGACGCCAATCGATATTTCTCGCTTCACCGATTGGCCACAGCCTGCCTAAGCTCAGGCGGAGGAACTTCGGCTGGTGAGAGTGCCAGCGGCTTGCGGATCTGCCTATATGATCGTTTGCCTCCGTAAAAGGTTGTCCAACCTAGTCTGTCTTCCATAACTTGCTATTTAGGAACCAGCGTTTGTCAACCAATCACGCCCCTGTCGAGCATCCACTAGGGTCATCTCCAGGATTGAATATTTCACCGGAACGTTCCTACTAGTTGTGCAATGCTATATCACACGGGATTCACTTAGAGCACCAGACCCGCGTTTCGCCAGGGCTTAAGCTGCGTGATAAAACGGCAATCTGTAGAGGAGGTCAGACTGTCCTCCAGTTTCTTCTACGCATTTTCTGGTATAATAATAGCAGATAAATTTGAAGCTAATATTTTATAACGCCTCTATTGAATGAACTCCTGAGACGAATAAAGCTAAAAATTTCAGAACGTTCTAATTCCAGGACAAGAAGTTAGGTGACCGGAATATGACGTTTTAGGATTAGACCCAAAATTTCAATGAACATTTGATACGAAGCAAATCAACGGTCCATTCCAAAAACAATAAGAACTATAAGTAGTATGAATTTCATATGACAAAAGGATTTTGCCGCACTTCCGACATAGGTGCTAGTTAAAAGGCCAGACACGTGTTTTGCCGGTAATTCTGCTGTTGCATGATGGAGCTGCGAGTGATTCCTATTGTCGGTTAATCCTTTCATTTTCCCTACGGTTTCTGATATATAAACTCAAGCTAATAATCGAGGTAATAATTTCAGAAAGTAATGAGTCCAGGACATGGAGGTATATGACCGGGACATTACTTTTTGGGCCAGTCCCGAAATTTCAATGAACATTTGGGCCGAAGTCACTCAGCTACTGTGGAATAACTGCATACTGTTAATTCTACGAACAGTTACTACTGGTAGTAGTATTGTTTTGCATCGCAGTGGTTTTACCATTCACCCAAATTAGCTACTACCTAAAAGTCAGGGCACGTATTCCTCCGCTGCTGTAAGAGGTGTCGTCTGGGTGGTTTCTGGCATATGAACTGCAGATAAATGTAACCTGATAAATTCACGAAGGATTAGGAGTCGACTTTGGATTTATTCGTTCCGACACTTAGTAGAGAGTTGCCTAGGATTTAAGTATCAAGTAAACAACCGTTTAGGGTCATTCTCGAAATTCCAACAAACATTTGAGAAGATGAAAACAGACGTTTCTCCGGATGCACGCGTACAGTTTTGCAGAGGAGTAGTCTTAATAGTAGTGAAGTTTATATTTTCAAAAAGGTAAATACCCATGCCTCTTTTGGCGTTATTGTACAGTATTTCCTCTGAACTCCCCTGCTCAACTCCAAATCCCACTGAACACTTGTGTCGGAGGCAAGCAACCCTACCAGGGTAGACCAGTTGTGCATATTCTACAAATTTGTGATATTATTACTAATAGTAAAACTCATATAAATTAATTTTATGCCCTTAGTCTTTCTGGTAGTTGTCAGCCTGAGTCTGCTCTTGATTGAGCTCCAAGAATTAACGTGATGAACATGCCTTGCAACCTGATCACTTAGCCCTCTGACACTTACACATATTATACATATGATGGTATGCGGTTCACCGATCTGTATATTCCGTTCCCCTTTATCAGCATATGCTTAACTTCGCTATGCGACTGCCTGCGAGGGCCCTAAAGTGAACTCCAGGGCACAACGGAACATATATGTTCCTTAAGCAGATCGGTGAACCACACAGTATCATCATATTCTTGATCGCAACCGACAAAACAACGGGACTGGTAGAGTGTTCTACTCAATCACCAAAGGTCACTGGTTCGAATCCCAGGTGGTCCACACTTGGGATTGGGTATAACTGGCTGATGACGGCTAATAAGCCAGAAATGGCCATTCCGGTAATATCTGTCTTAATCGGTTTCATTTTGCTTGAAAGGTTGCACTCATTAGAGACTGACAACTAAAGGAAACGAGCGTTTGTGTAGGCATTCTCTCTCTAGACTCAAATTCAAAAATTCCCTTGATAAATACGCAGTTAACCAAACATTTCGTGTTCGTTAGTCAGTCCGTCAGATGAAACAGTTGTCGGCCTCACCTGCTCAGTGTACTCCAAACGCACATTTGAGTCCCGCATTATGGTCGAGCAGCTGCACCGCAATGGCGATGATTAACCGCAGGACCTTTTCAAGCTAAGGCACCGATGCTTGCCGCGATGAAACTATCTTTTGTGGCCATCGCGTTATGCGACAGAAAACATGTGTGGCGAGCGATCGGTATGTCGGAGGTGGGGAAACGAAACCATGGGCAACTGTTGTATGACAGTTGACGGCAGAACAAGCAAAAGGTGGAATTTTATCAGTGTATTCCGTCGTATATCGATCGCTTGACGGCAACATTGCATTGAAGTGTGCTTGTCGTATTCGGTTCGCATTCTATTAGGTTTGCAACATGAAAGTAAATTTCAGGCCGTATTGTAAGAATCTTTTTTCGGAAAATGTACGCTTTATAGGCAAGAGGCTAGCCTTTAGCGAGTAACGACGAGTGACAATGCGATCCCATGCTAAGAACTAATCGAGACAAGCCAAGCCAACGGCTATGCTACAACGGACTTGGCTCCAACGCCACCTAGTAAAGAACAAAGGCAATGTGTGAACAGTCAGTTAATGACACAGAAACTCACACCAATTGGAGTGTAGCGCGTAATAGTAAATAAACATCAGATTAAACAAATATGGACAAAGGCGAGTTAAGTAAATGCGCAAAAAGTGGTATACCTATAGAAAGTTGTGTATAAATAAAAATAGGGCAAAAGGGATACCACAAACCCACGATGCCGTGATTGATTACAAAGTGAGCTCTAAGGCATAACGGAACATACGTGTTCCTTAACCAGATCGGTGAGCACCACACTGTGATGATTCATATTCCTGATCACAATTGACAGGACAAAAAGACCGTGGTTCAATGGTAGAGTGTTACACTCAATGACCAAAGGTAGTGGGCTTGAATCGCAGATGCTCCACACCTGAAATTGGAAATAACTGGCTGATGACGGCTAATAAGCCAGAAATGGTCATTCGGATCTCTCTTTTCTTTGTGAATACAATCTTCTGACTACTACATCTATAAATACAAAATTTCAGAATGTCGGGTGCAAAATTCTTCCAACATGGGTGTTAAATATGAAATTTAAGTATGTGCTTCGTCAGTGCTTCCGAATGTTAAATTTACCCGTTCGCAAGTTCGGAGATGAAATGCAACTATGTGCTCAGAGCAAGATTTTTGACGGTCAGCCCCGAAATTCTATTGAACGTTTGAGTCGAAGACAACTTACTTCGGCGAACAAACGGTCGTGGTCCTACACCGGGCGCCTAATGTAATGCTGCGCCTCTCGCATGTATCTCCGCATGCGCAGCAATGGTAGTCTGATTGTCGATCCATCACGGCTGGCCAAACTGGCCAATCAACTTCAAGGTCGACTCAAACGGGTTCCCGCTAAAGACGCGCGACCCACCCTGGCCCGGGATGCCAGGTCTTTCAGCGTTGGGCGTGGGCCTTTATCCGGTGCCAATTTTTTTCAAAATGTTCTTCAATCTTTCTTCACAGAACCCAATATCCTCTCAACTGTCGTCCCTCTTCCCTTCCTATGCGGGACCCAGTCCGAAGGCTCGTAGTGGCTGGGGTCTCCATTACGGTTTTAGCTAACACGAAAGAGAACTTCATAGGTTCTTCCAATTATAAGTGGTACTTCTGTTATACTTCAGATAACAGTAGTTTCTTCTATATGTTTTAACTATATGTTTAACTGATCCCTCCATGTTAAGATGAAAGCTGTTAAATGTACTAACGCCCAGGATATAGGAGTGCCAGTGAATGCGCTCAAGGAGCTGTTTCGAAGATTTACCTTAAACGTGCCGTTTCTATTTCATAACAACCAGTACAGACAGTCGGACGGAGTAACTATGGGCTCACCCCGCGGTTGCACCTGAAAAACTGACATTTAAGTTCTAACGAATGTCATAAATAAAGGGGCACCCGTTAATCTAATTTACATTGGAACAAGAAAACTCCGGATTGCTCACTTTTCTGGAAATGCATCTGATTAAAATGTCTAACAGGAGGATTCGATTGTAAGAAGCCGTGGTCTGTGCAAAATACCCATTTTGGGACTGTCGTACCGCTAAACTTTAAGCGTAATTTAGTGCGATGTTCGACACAAAGGTCAAAAAGGATCTGCTCTTCTCATAGCATTGAAGGATAGCTTAAGGTTTTAGATAGTGCTTTTCGACAAAAAGGCAATCCAGATCGCTTTATTGTTATGATCATGATCCAAAGACAACCAAAGTGGCTGAGTGCTAATAGTAAGCAAGAAAATACCTCGCATCTGGATTAAATTTCAAGGTGACGCACACAGTGAACTTTAAATGAGGCGCCCAAATTTAGCTGTATTGAATACCTTTCCAGCAGCTGATGCCCATGTACTGCTCTCGACTACCTCCAATCCTATACGGAGATGACAAGGACAAACTACCAGCCCAGACCAGCTCGATGTGCATTTATTCTTTTACCTGCGCCCGTGGGGCAGAATATATTGGTAGCACAAGCCGCCGTTTGTCCAAAAGGATAAGGGAACACCTTCCAGCCTGGTTAGGAAAGAGTCAAATAAAGAATATAAACAGTTCTGTCCTCGTGCATCTGGTAGACACGGATCATCGCGTAGATACCAGCGAAGCCTTCCAGGTGAGTCACAAGGTCCCCTCGGGCTATTAAAACTTCTTTGGACAGCGTCTGCTGGCTACGACAGAAGCGGCAGCAATCGGGTTGCACAAACCGGTCCTGTGCGTCCAAAATAATTGCATACAGGCACCGCAATTACCATGGCCGAAAGACATCAATTCAGCTGCCCGCAACTAATTACCTGTCCCGGCGGCCGCCATTCCTCTGACGATGATCAGAAGACTGACCACAATTCTGTTTCCTACCCCCACCCATCTCCACCCTGACAACCTTACGATTTGTTCTACAAAGAAAAAACCTGACGAGAATTTATGGAGAGTAAACGTATCCTCGCTAAATTATCTTTAGAATAGGTTGGCGATAACCTGGTGTATGGAGTGATCCATCAGTTTTTTCGTGTACGAGTGCATCCAGAAATGGCAGTTTCCATTAACCTCCGTTTGAAACGTCAATTCAACTCCTGGAAACGTAGAGTTTGGATTTGTGGGGATCAGACCTAAATGCTTCCTCATGATGATGACAAATGTGCCATCTACGTAACGCACCTACAGTGTATGTTTAATTGTAGGAAGAGCCATCGATTCTAACTTTCGCAATACAGCTTCGGCCGGAAAGCTGGATATGGGCGACCTCATAGGAGCCCTCTTAAGTTTTTAATAACATTGGTTGGAAAAGGAAACTTTGATTTGTCATCAATTATATAGTAGTTAGGGAAAAGCATCGACAGGCACATAAGTAATGTAGGCCTGAGGTAGTTACTCAGTGCAGTGTCCAGAGGAATCGATGTGAAGACCGAGTGCACATTGCGTGCACCCATTATTTCGTCAGTTGTAACTTTGCCCCTTTTAGTTTGTCTATAAATCTTTTGAATCTTCAATAGAGTACTCAGAGTTCTTTGTAAGTGGATGCAATTACCGTTGGTAGAGTCCCTTCGATAGCCCAAAGGTCGGTGTGCTGCGGGTCAACAGCACTAGCGAATAAAACGCGGTTTCTCCGACAGTTGTCACCCTCACAGCAGGGAGGAAGAGCCAGCCGGAGGTCGCATGATCGACGTGAAACATCTACCCACCTACGCACACAGATGCGCACACAGGGAGCGACAGCTGATCAGCTCATGCGTTTATGAGGGTAGGACTCACGTGCGCACCGACCTTTAAACCACCACGACAGCCGTGCAGGGGACAGGGGTCACACGAGTGCGCCACCTGTCGGCCACGGAGGGACCAAAGTCAGTCGGCACTTCGGAGGTCAAGCCTGCCTATAAAACGCGAGAAGCGGTGAGACGGACCAACTCTAGGCAAGTAGGAAGAACCATCTCACCACTCTGATGATGGAACTGAGGAATTTTCCGAAATGTCAGCATCAATACAGTGTTGTCCATGGAAGCGCGTCGTTTTCTTTGGGGGAGGATAAAAGGGATAATTTATCTGGACCTCATCTCGTTACTTATGTTCCTGTGGGAACTTCCTCTCCAAAAGCTACCCGTGTAGCTTCATAAACAAATGCTTATACCAAAGGCATACGAAGACAAACAGATGGTATAAAGCAGAAATCCAACCTTTTCCCTGATCTACCCGACGTGCGAGACGTCTCCGGGGCCACCGAACGCGCGCGAAGACCCCTCAACGTTGCCTTGGTCACAGGTCAGAGGTCACTTTCCGGCGCTTGCTGATGCAGCCCGAGGTGCGGTTACCGCCTGAGGATACGTCAGGAGCTGTTTACCGCGTCAATTGTCTGAACTGTTCGGCCAATTACTGCGGCAGGACAGACAAACGACTGAGATCGCGTATACATGAGCACACTCTGGTCGTAAAGCGAAAAGACATCTGATCGCATGTCACCATGCACAGTCTCGAACAAAATCACCAATTCGGCTTCAACAGTGCACAAATACTCGGCCGAGCCGTAATCAAAATAGCGAGGGAGATCATCGAAGTCTGACAATCTGATGCCAATTCGATCAACCGTAGGATCGATCTACCAATACCATACGAGGCTATTAGACACCAGTTGGATAAAAAAGCAGGACCAATGAAGAGACAGAATGATTAAACCATCAGGAGTGAACAGGAAAAACCTATTTAGCTTGTGTATTTACTTGAGCCCGAGTAGGATTATGAAACGTCAGATGAGAAAGCCCTGCTCCCCAGAGATCGCCTTACATTATCATTCTACCGAACCACCTCGGGTCAGCATGTTCGCGGTGGGGGTGGTCGTAGTAGTAGTAGTAGTAGTAGTAGTAGTAGTAGTAGTAGTAGTAGTAGTAGTAGTAGTAGTAGTAGTAGTAGTAGTAGTAGTAGTAGTAGAAGTAGTAGTAGTATTAGTAGTAGTAGTCTGCAGCATAACGTGCCAAGATTGTGATGAAAGGTATAGTAAATTCCCAAACTCTCGAAATCTCATGAATTTCACAAGAAAATTACTACTGCGCACGATCAGACCAAGCTGCATGCCCGAAAGTCGCACAGCAGTCATTTTTGGTTTACAAATTAACGTTACATGGTTTTGAAATGCTTGATGTTTTAGAACGGAGGGAAATTGCGAAAACGTGAAAAATCGGTGCAAGTAAGTAAACAAATTTTTATATATATAGGAAGCCTTTCAATGCAAAGAGACGAATGAATAAAGCAACACAAGAAGAGTTATGTTCAAAAATAGTCTTTTAGTGAATTTTGCACAGACACATTCTTCCAAATTATGGGTAATGTAATTTATGACCGTTAACAAACAGTTTAAATTTTGAATATATATTTCAACATGGTTTCACGTGAATTGACTGTTTTTATCCTCCGTATCTACAATTTTTGAGATATGTTTGACTTGGACAAACAGATTTTCGCTTGATTGTGCCGATAGGGACGTCAGAGGAATAAAATTCCTTATTAGCTCACGTGTTGACAGACGGGTCAGTGACCAATAGCTCTAAACCGAATTGTTAGGTGCAATAGTAAACATACGATCATGTGCATATTAAGAGAACGTTCCTTTCGTCAACTTTATTTATAAGTAGTTCCGGTGTTCGATTAAGATGAGTTTAAGGTCATCTATCAACTACTGGTGAATTCTTTATGATTTTCAATGTATTCAGTCGATTGCTCATAAATGTAGATTCTGTTCTGTTTGTTTATCAATCCTTCAAATAGAAAACCTATTAGAAGCATTTACCGAAGTAGTGAATTTTTGGACATTCCTTATCCTGCGGCTGGCCGTTTGGGTCACAGTAGTAGACTCACTCAAACATAAAAACTCGTTGCCGAGAAAAATGAACGTACGCAACAAAAGCCGGTAATTAATATACCGAAAATCGCTTTAAAAACTTTCTATAACAACTTGGCTCTTTAAAAAACGCTTTAATTAGATAGTTCGCTGTCGAATGTCTGCGTACTTAACCAA
This sequence comes from Schistocephalus solidus, assembly GCA_017591395.1. Classification (NCBI taxonomy): domain Eukaryota; kingdom Metazoa; phylum Platyhelminthes; class Cestoda; order Diphyllobothriidea; family Diphyllobothriidae; genus Schistocephalus; species Schistocephalus solidus. The sequence continues at coordinate 37,673 of WEDG01011490.1, forward strand.
TTTCAAAGGTTAATTCAAGGCAAAAATGGGGACGTTTGGCCTGCTTTTGACCTCCGTGAAAATTGGTGATACAATTTCTGCTGAAACTGAAAGAAATCAATTCTCTCTTTATATTGGAGAATTTTTTGCAATATATTTTTTTTTTAGTGTAAGGCCCCGTTCTAAGATGGCAAATGCAAAACGGAGTGGCTGAACATATGAAAAGATGCGATGCGAGGTATGTTGGTGAAACGGGTAAATGCCTCAGCTTAAGATTGCCCGAACACCAGCTTGTAATAAACGGTAAGGATTGGTTATCTCTGGCCTACGGCCGCGTACAACAGCAGAAACACAGATTCGCCTTTGAGAAGGTAAGTGTGATAGGTCGAGGCCATTCAGAACTCCATTCACTTCTAAGATAAATGAATAGAAATCCCCATCTCCACTGATGAGATAATGGTCACCTTTGAGGTTGTTTCTTTGTTCACATCCATACCACTAGATGCAGCAAGGCAATGTACATACAAAGTCCTAAAGTCCTATGAAACGGATATTCCTGCACCTGCTTTGCTTGAAATCGTAGTCCTTTGTTTCGAAACCGATTTGTCATTCGACCACCAAAACCATCGGCAATGAAAAGGAGCTCCAATGGGATCGCCCATATTTGACTTTCTTGCCGAAGTAACAATGCAGAAACTGGAATCTATGGCTCTCCCATTAGTTAACCAAATTTCTGGGTACGATATGTAGACGACACGTTTGTTGACGTTAGAAAGGACTGACTAGAAACACTCCACAACACAATCAACTCAACCATCCTGGGGATAAAATTCACCCTCGAGAAAGAAGTTGATGATAAACTTCCATTTCTGGATGCTCTTGTACAGCGAAAGGTTGACGGAACAAAACGCACATCGGTTTACCGTAAATAAACATATGCCGAAGTGATTCTACACTATAAGAATAATTACCATATCTCTCCCAAGAAGAGTACTGTCAACACTCCGCTATATCGATCCAAAAAACATTGCTCTGATGAGGAAAGCTATAGAGTCGAGCTAACTTAGTTCTTTGAATTATTCTCCCAAAATGGTTACCCTAGAGATTTTGTACGCCGATGCATGAAGCAACAAATGTCCAAAGAAAAGGAACTAGATAGTACCAATCAGGCGCCCCCAAAAAATACATGACGAAGATTCCCTTCTATAAGGAATGTCTGAACTGGTTGAAAGACACCTGCGGAAACAACAACTAAAAGTGAAGCACGAACCGATGACTACTTTACGCACGCGCCTGCTGCAAATACCTTCTGTGTGCGCATGAAAAAGGCGAGAACACAGTTTTAGGAGAGAATATAGAGACGAGAGTGGAGGATGGACAGAGAAAGAAGAGTAAAATACGACTCGGAGAATAAAAGGTGGTAGTGTTGGTGGTGGTGCCACAAAGGCCACACACGAGGATGTGGAGGAATGTAAAGGCGCCTGCTTATACCGCGCCAACCGGCTACGCCCGATCGCTTCTGATTGTGTCATGACCTCAAGCCCAGTTGAGTAAGGCAGTAGAGAGTGAGGTACATATTGCGCACAAGTATACTATCACCATAAACTCGTCCGCGTGCAATTCACTGTCCCCGCGCCCCCCTCCGGTATTTTTGACTGTCGCGACACTGGTGGCGGAGGAGGAGGAAGAAGAAGAGGAGGGATTGCGGGATGGAGAGAGAGAGAGAGAGAGAGAGAGAGAGAGAGAGAGAGAGAGAGAGAGAGCAGTTCGAGATGCTTAGATCCCTACCGGAGATCGTTCTGTGTGGAGAGCTGCAATCCGCACATACATGGGATGGTTAGTTCAGGCATGATCCCGAAGTGCAACTAAGCAGGATCTTCTATAGCGGTTACCCGATGCACCATACCGAGAGCATAGGTACTCGCTAAAAGCCCAGGCACGTTTTCCGCCGATATTCTGCCACTGTATGACACAGTTGCGAGGGTTTCTTTTCATCAGTGGGTCTCCCAGCATTCACCGTGTGCTGTCTAGCTGCTGCTGCTGGAAAGGGTGGGGCTTCTCCGTCATTGTCCCATCGTTCTTTATGTGAGCTCGGATGCTTAGGATCCATTAATGTCAAAAATGTCGCGACCGTTTAGCGGCTGTCTCCTGCCGTGTCATCTCGAGCACGAGTATCGAACACACAGCAGGTTGAATGAGTCCAGAAAAACAAATGAAAACGTCAAGGTCAGCGTTAAGGTCAAATGCTAATTGATTGCAAGGGGTCACATAAATGTCAATAGAATAATTGTAAAAGTGTGGTAGTGTACAAGAGAGCGGGCAAATCAAAGGACGAGGGATTTTAAGCTCAAGGTCAGGTTTAACGTATGACCTAGTTTTTTGCAGAAGCCAGTTTTTTTACCTTCGCATGCAGTGCTTCCGATGTTTCCATGCACGAGCAATGACTCGGAAGATTTGATCTGTGTCAACAGAGTGTCCACTATCCAGCAGGTGTTTGGTAGTAGGCACTAGATGCAGAAGTTATTTACGTCAAAACGAACCTGGTTAAAGGCGTTTATCCGGTCGGTTTTATTCAGAACTATCTTGCTCTTTTTCTCCTAAAGAGCAAGAAGAGGATAGTGAGGGCATCGCAGATAATCACACGTGGTGTGACAATCATCTGACCGGCCAGATGTTGCAGTGTGTAGTTGCCATGCCGGTGTGCCCCCTAAACGGGCCACGTGGTAGACGCGTTGGACCATAACGGGGGGCCACATCAGGGCATGGCAGGCGTTATTCGGGTTGCGCTACCAAAACAAATACCGACCATGGGGGTGTGGTGGCACGCCTAGGGCCTAGGTGCTCCGGCCGCGCCAGCCACCTGCACCCTCTCCAATCTCCGGCCATCTTGACTCTGTCTTGACACCGGGCTCAGGTGGGGGAGGAGGAGAGAATGCGGTAGCTGCAGCACAAGGCTACTATCACTCAAAACTAATTCACGCGCAAGTCACCGTCCATGCTCCACCCTTCCATGGAGCATACGGTGGACATCGTCGGACTACGACGGTGGAAGTGTCGTGCCATGCCGGTGCTGTGCTCCAGCGTGCAATATGCCATGATCTGCGATGCACCTGCGAGCTACCAATTGTGACAGGCATGGAGTGGCCTAGCAACTACATCTTATAAATGATGCAAAACCCGGGCAACCCAATACCCTCTGTCTCTGATGCTGGATTCGAGCGAGGATCTGAAACGTCAGACTGTTCCAGCGATCGTGTCTCCCTCTTCGCGACTACCTCCTGGAACTCACCGCATCACTTCTATTGGCGAATTGTCGTGTGCTTTTTAACGGCCTGATACATGCTGTAGGGACCGGTTAATATGCGGCGGCGTAAACGAATGGTTAAAATTTATCAGTTACTGTTTAATGGCCGGTTGGCCAAGGTATGGCGGGCATTTGAAAAAAAACAACTTCAGTTTCTGTTTTGTTTCCCCTACCGGTTGTTTACTTGGACACCTCCCCAGAACCGACTCAGGGCCAATATCCTATCCCACGGCCCTCCACTTTTCCCTAACCATTGCCACTTAGCATTTAACAATTTTTTGCGTTCTCGTTCACTATTATATCTGTCCAAGCATTTTATCAACTTTCCTATTTCATATCCCCTACTCTTTCTCTGGTCTCATTATGTCAGTCGACCAGTCTACAATCACATCCTCTTCCGGAGGTATATCGACAGAGAATTAAGCAATCGACCCAGAGGAATTCCCCGTCTTGAAAGCTATCAGCTCGCCTCTCAACGAGACGGTAAAACAGAACATTGCAACTGCACCCGAACACACCAAAGTTCGTCATGCCACCGGACTTAGGTAGGCAGGAGCGGAGAGAGTGCGATAGATTCAGTGCAAATCATGCGCAAGTCACCGGAGCTGCTCCAATTCCGTTTTGGACCTCTTGGCTGGCGAAAGCCGAACTGACATTGTCAGTTCTGAATGAATATATATATTGGGCGAACGCAAAGGCAGCTGACAGGGAGGTTAAGTAATTGCCCAATTGGCACTTAAAGTCAGGAAACAAACATACTCGCTCTTCTGTCATGAACGGTCTAGTTGATATTGGACGCTCTGGTGATAAAAAAAGGGCGTCTGCTCGCGCATGAACAAGCCGGAGGTAGCCTACACACGGAAAGAAAACCCAATCTAGGCTAACAATGAGACCATATGGTAAACCCTTGTTCTTTGATTGAATCTTTGCCATCACTTTTTTTCCCTTTATTATATCGCGTTTTTAAGTGACCCCTTTTCACCAATTAGACTGCCTCCTGAATTATGACCTTGCCATCTGAAATTGTATTTTCTGCTCAAGTTCAGCTCGATGTGTATTCATAATTCGTTGCGTACATACCTCATGAAGCTGTAGAAAGCAGCTGATAAGCAATCGTGACACTTTGCGACACCAAGCAATCTTACTGTTTTCATTTCGCTGCCACGTACGCTAGCGGTGAACTTCCAACTTGCAAGAGCATGACAGATGCAGAAACGGTGCATATCGTTAGTGGGTCAAGACAGCGTGATTTAAAGGCAGCCCCGAAACTGATATGCTTGAATGATAATTAAATTATGCAGAACAACATCCAAGAACACAGTAGGGCCAGTAATATTATTCCATGTGGCATTGACCTCAACACAGTTCCAACCGGAGTACAAGCGGAAGTTCCTGTCACGTGACTCGTCAATGCATATGTTGCTTTAAGAAGCACATTCGAAGGGTATGATTCTTCGTGCTATCCTCCAAGTCCCTATATGTGATTATAGCAAATGGACAACAGCTGTGAATGTTAAGTTAATAGTTGAGACAATTTTTTAGAGTAAAATATTCGTGGGCACCCTGAAATATTTATGCGATTGTACAGACTGTTTGTTTATGGGGCGGATAGGGGGTCCAGATATAAGTTGCAGTGGATGCACAGCTAGCGGTAAGAATATGAAAATATTGTACAGGCGTTTCACTGGAAAATACCTCGCATTGTTGGCGTTTGCCCATCGAAGATAAGTAAATGTGATGATTTAGGTGCCACACATAGTATTGTCCAAAGAAAATGGAGGAGAACCTCATTAATTCGACAGTAACTGCAACAAATAGGTGTAGACTCCTTTCAGTCACTCAATACCTCGACATAAACGACTGGAAGTTAACCATTTCTTTTACATCTACTATTACTCTGACGACTAGCCAGAGACGAATTTGTCCCTTTTACAGTGCTCCACCCTCAAATAACTTCCCTAACTTCTGCTCGGGCGCCGCAACGCCTGTTAGGTATGTGGCTGATGATCGGCTAATATGCCAGAATGGCCATTTCGAGTCTCCCTTGTCTTTGTCGGTCGTGTTATTCTATATATATATGCAGAATAATTTGACCGACAAAAAGACAAGGGAGACTGGAATCGCCATTTCAGCTTATTAACCGTCATCAGCCAGCCATACCAAACAAGCGCTTCGGCGCCCGAGCTCGACTCGCGACCTTGTTGGGCAGAAGTCCAATGCTCTACCCACTGTGCCACGAGCTCGTTGTCTTGCCGGTTTCGATTGGGAATATTGACATTGGTAATGGGGCGCTCACCGATCGGGTACAGGGCTCTCTCGTCCCGTTGTGCCTTGGGGCTAACTCTCAAGCCCCGCCAGCAGCCGTAAGGCAGTTAAGTACATAGGCAGAATAATTTGACCGAGCAAAGACAAGGGAGACTGGAATGGCCATTTCTGGCTAATTAACCGTCATCAGCCAGCTATACCCAAACCCAGGCGCTTCGGCGCCTGAGCCTCGACCTCGCGACCTTGTTGGGCAGAAGTCCAATGTTTCACCCACTGCGCCACGAGCTCGTTGTCTTGCCGGTTTCGATCGGGAATATGGACATTGGTAATGGGTCGCTCACCGATCGGTTACAGGGCTCTCTCGTCCCGTTGTGCCTTGGGGCTAACTCTCAAGCCCCGCCAGCAGCCGTAAGGCAGCTTAGTACATAGGCAGAATAATTTGACCGACAAAGACAAGGGAGACTGGAATGGCCATTTCTGGCTTATTAACCGTCATCAGCCAGCCATACCCAAACCCAGGCGCTTCGGCGCCCGAGCGCCCCATTACCAATATATATATATATATAGGAGCAGCAAGCACTTTACTCTGATGATGGAAGCGAGAAGGCTTTCGAAACGTCAGTGCAAATACAATTTGGTCCATGAACTCGCCTCCTCTTCTTCTTCGTTTACTTCAGGAGATGATGAACGCAATTTATATATATATATATATATATATATATATATATATAAGATAGTGTGAGGCTCACCGATCTGCTTTAAGGAACATGTATGTTCTGTTGTGCCCTGGAGCTCAGCCCGTGGCTCAATGGTAGAGCGTTCGACTCAAATACCAAAGGTCGCGGGTTTGAATCCCAGGTGTGCCACACTTGGGATTGGGTATGACTGGCTGATGACGGCTAATAAGCCAGAAATGGCCATTCCGGTCTCCCTTGTCTTTGTCGGTTGCACCTTATCAACATATACATATATATATATATAGCTGTTTCACTGTTGTTACCGATAATCAGTACGTCATCTGCCTTGCGCAGTGAGGTATATACAAGTCAAAAAAGTGCATGACACTCACTGATGTGATTAGGATCGCACTCGATCGCATTCTGTCCGCGCTCACACCGATCCACTGACTTCCCGAATCAAAACAAGCTTCGTATGGGTGGTAGGGATTATGAACGAGCAACCACTTAACCAGGCCGAAGTCAGCCAAGGTATAATAGCAGAAGGGACGACGGAGATTGGGGGGTAGCTTGACACAGAACAGTTTTGGGCTTATTTGCTTTCATTCAGCCAAGTATAACCCTGACCACCAGCTGGGACTGACTTCGGCCTGGCTAGGTGGTGGCATGTTCGTCACCCTACTACCCATACGACGCTTTTTTGCCTCTGGAAGCTAATGCATCTGTGTAAGCGTCTTCCAAATTGAATAAATACCAGATCCGCAGTGACAAAGAATGGCAGGCAGTGAGGTGCTGATGAAATTCGATTCGATGAAGTGTTTATGACCCATCTGGTAAACCCAGTGGACCATCTGCGCCATCTGTGTGTGCGCATGTTTGTGTTTCCAGTCCCAGCTGGTGGTCAGGGTTATGCCTGGTTGAATGATTGGACAGGTTGATTTCACTAGTTTTTGTATAAAATCGTTTGATATACTGACTTTAATTCACTGAAAGATGTTCTTTGTTTCCGAGTAATGTTCTTTATTCTACATTTTTATTCGTAGGTAAATAAGGTTTTATTATTACTATATGACAAAAGCAGCTCGTGATTGGCATTTTCGAGTGCCGATAGGGTTTTTACAGTTAGCCACGAGTTATTGAATCAGACTTGTGCCAAGCCCTGTCAAAGTTGTCAACAGCGTTTCGATCGTGCACCACCAGCTAGGACAAGACTTCGATACTGGAACCAGAAGGTTGAAGAAACTGAAAACTTATACTTTAAGCCGCGATCAGGAAGACAGTCTGATGAAATAATTAAAGAAAAGGTGGTAATTTTCTTAAAAGAGAATGAAGTCACAAATGCCCGAGAAGTTGCACAAGTATGTAGTACTTCACAAAGTTCTGTTCACGGAAAGAAAAAACAAATAAATGTAACTGAATGATGTAGTTTGTTCCTGTTATTGTTGTATTTTAGTTTTCAGGGACGGATATTTATGAATCGCGGTTCCTGAAGCGTCAATTATCTCCCAATTAAAACGAAAACAGTAGGAGGTAAGTTTATGAATCGAGCTGTATTTATGTTGATATTTCGGAAATTTTCTAGTTTGCATCATCTGATTGGTGCAGTGGCTGTTCCTTCTGGTGTTTATTTATTCGGCCTCGCGGCCTGCCTCACGGGTGGGCTCATTTGATCTTTGCCTCCCCTTCCCTTGCGGTCGCCGCGCCTGGTGGCACACTATCAGTTGTCACTGTTCGTGCGAATTTTCTTCGAGCTCTTTGGGTGTGTCAGTAAAGGCGGTGCTCCATGCTGGTCACGCCCACCTCGGCTGCCGTCTTCTTCTGCGCTCGTCTCGCGTAAATTTGCTCGCCGCGCTATAGGCCCTGTCCGAAGCGATAACTGCACTTTGCGTTGCGACCGAGAGACGGGGTTCAGGCTTACGAGCTGATTAGTGGCAGAGAAGAGAACAAAGTCTCAAACATCCGTCTGGTCATCTCTCAGCTGGGCTCAGCCGATTACCTCAGCCTTATAAAGAGGCGAAACTGTGCCTCTGTTGTCGTACTAATGGGGCCCAGTCCACGGCGATTTATCCCAGCGGTGATTGAAATTCTGGTTTCTTGTTCCATCTGAGGTATTTACTCTATTTGATTAACATACTTCATACGCAATTTTGGCACTGTATGTTCTGCTCCACTGCCGGTAGCAGTGGATTCCGGCTTCAGCACTTTTCCGTCGCCTATGGAATTTTCTTCCATAGGATCTCGCGAATTAACATTTCAGCTTTTAACCGCTCGACCATTGAACTGAGGGATTCCTGGGGAACGTATGCATGGGAGCACTTCAGGTAACTGTGGCTCTAAGTACCGAAGTGCTTAACGCGATAGGTAATCTTGAAAACTGTAGAATCTTCCCATGCATACTGATACGTGTTATAGGCTAAACACGTCTGGGCATTTCAGATATTACCTATGTTAGTAGTATAGTAAAAGCCCTTACAATATATGTACATATATAAGATGTCTTTCTATCTGCACATTAGCCTTCCTGGACGCTGCGCTTGCGTAACCAAGTGATGAGTTGATATCAGCTCTTGATCTACCACAGATGCGTATGAAGTTAAAATTCGGCAGAAAAGTGTTGCTCTCTGTCTGAATTTTGTAGATGTCGCCTAAATACTTAGCAGCACGCTTTTTCTAGCAACAGATACCGATTTGTGCATGCATACCTCTCATTGATCCTTTTTGACCCAACACCTTCGCTTGGTAGCTGGTACTTGACTCCAAATCCGCTATTCGACTAAATTTGGGGTTTGGTTCAGTCAGCAGCATGAGGGCAGTAAGTTCTGTTCGATGAGTTTGTTTAAGATTCTATGATATATATATATATATATATATATATATATATATATATATATATATATATATATATATATATATATATATATATATATATATATATATATATATATATATGGCAAAAGACGTTATACCGTACTTCCGACATAGATACTAGCTAAAAGCCCAGATCCGTGTTTCGCCGATGTTTCTGCTGCCGTGTATTTACAGCAACGAGGGGTTCAGCTCCTCAGTGGGTCCGCAGCGTTCTCTATGCGGATTCTGGTATATGGACTCAGAGAATCATCGGTAAATACTTTGAAATTATTAGGAGTGCAGGACAGAGTCAGGGTGCTTCGGACATGACTTTTTAGGGTCAGACCCGAAGTCCGAAGCACCCTGACTCCATGTCCTGCACTAACTACTTTCGAGAAATTATTTACCCGATATATATATATATATATATATAATAGGTTTCAACAGTAAAACAGGCACGAAACAAATCTCCCATGATAAATGA
>WEDG01011493.1:0-46156 GCA_017591395.1 Schistocephalus solidus
GAACATGTATGTTCCGTTTTGCTCTGTAGCTCAGACTAGAGCTCTCGCAGGCAGTCGCATAGCGACGTGTAGCATATGATAAAATGGAACCGACAAAGACAATGGAGACCAAAATGACCATTTCGGGTTTATTAGCCATCATCAGCCAGTCATACCCAATCTTAAGTGTGGTTCACCTGGGATTTGAAACCCGCGACCTTTGGTATTTGAGTCAAACGCTCTAACAATGAGCCACGGGCTCGTTCTTTTGTCGGTTGTGATCAAGAATATGATAATAGTGTGGGGCTCACCGATCTGCTTAAGGAACAGGTATGTTCCGTTGTGCCCTGGAGCTCAGACAAGAGCTCTCGCAGGCGGTCGCATAGCGACGTGTAGCATATGATGAAATGTAACCGACAAAGACAAGGGAGACCGAAATGGCCATTTCTGGCTTATTAGATGTCATCAGCCAGTCATACCGAATTCCAAGTGTGGCAAACTTGGGATTCGAACCCGCGACATTTGGTATTTGAGTCAAACGCTCTACCAATGAGCCACGGGCTCGTTGTTTTGTCGGTTGTGATCGGGCATATGATGATAGTGAGGGGCTCACTGATCTGCTTTAGTACCATGTATTTTCCGTTGTGCCCAGGAGCTCAGACTAGAGCTGTCGCTGGCGGTCGCATAGCGACGTGTAACATATGATGAAATGGAACTGACAAAGACAAGGGAGACCGGAATGGCCATTTCTGGCTTATCAGCCGTCATCAGCCAGTCATACCCAATCCCAAGTGGGGCACACCTGGGATTCGAAACCGCAACCTTTGGTATATATATATATATATATATATATATATATATATATATATATATATATATATATATATCAAGGAAATAATTTCTGAAATTATTAAGTGCAGGACATGGAGTCATATGATTCAGACATGACTTTTTAGGGTCAGACCCGAAATTTCAATGAACATTTGGGTCGAAGACAATCAACCACTGTGGAATAACCACGTAATGCCCATTCTACAAACAAGTAGTACTACAAGTAGTATGAATCGTATATGGCACACATATTATACCGTAATTCCGACATAGGTACTAGCTAAAAGCGCAGATACGTGTTTCGCCGATGTTTCTGCTGCTGCGTGAGGCAGCAACGAGGGTTTCGGCTCCTCAGTGGGTCCTTCAGCGTTCTCTATGCGGTTTCTGGTATATGGACTCCAGAGAATAATCAAGGAAATAATTTCTGAAATTATTAAGTGCTGCTGCGTCACGCGGCAGCAGAAACATCGGCGAAACACGTGTCTGGGCTTTTAGCTAGTACCTATGTTGGAAGTACGGTATAATATGTGTGCCATATACGATTCATACTACTTGTAGTACTACTTGTTTGTAGAATGGGCATTACGTGGTTATTCCACAGTGGTTGATTGTCTTCGACCCAAATGTTCATTGAAATTTCGGGTCTGACCCTAAAAAGTCATGTCCGAATCATCTGACTCCATGTCCTGCACTTAATAATTTCAGAAATTATTTCCTTGATTATTCTCTGGAGTCCATATACCAGAAACCGCATAGAGAACGCTGGGGGACCCACTGAGGAGCCGAACCCCTCGTTGCTGCGTCACGCGGCAGCAGAAACATCGGCGAAACACGTGTCTGGGCTTTTAGCTAGTACCTATGTCGGAAGTACGGTATAATATGTGTGCCATATACGATTCATACTACTTGTAGTACTACTTGTTTGTAGAATGGGCATTACGTGGTTATTCCACAGTGGTTGATTGTCTTCGACCCAAATGTTCATTGAAATTTTCGGGTCTGACCCTAAAAAGTCATGTCCGAATCATCTGACTCCATGTCCTGCACTTAATAATTTCAGAAATTATTTCCTTGATTATTCTCTGGAGTCCATATACCAGAAACCGCATAGAGAACGCTGGGGGACCACTGAGGAGCCGAACCCCTCGTTGCTGCGTCACGCAGCAGCAGAAACATCGGCGAAACACGTGTCTGGGCTTTTAGCTAGTACCTATGTCGGAAGTACGGTTTAATATGTGTGCCGTATATATATATGTATCTAAACTCCAACTTACGAAATAATTTATAGAAGGCTATTATTTAGGGTTATCTAGCAAAAGAAGATGTTTTGCATTGGCAGCATAAAAGCTACTTTAAGCCTTCCTTTTTATTAGTAATTGCATGGCAAGGCCACTTTAAGTAGACTTTAGAAAAATATGTTGTTAATTCATATCAATATGGTCGCTGAAGTCGATGTCAATTGTGAAAGGTCCACCTCATTTGATATGTAGTGATGATTCGGACTGTGTTAGCCATCAGTAAAGCCTAAAAGCAGATTCATTGAACTTCAGTTTTCGGTTGCCTGCATCTCATATTATGTTTGCGTGTGTAAAGAATTGTCATCTGTGGTAAAAGCGGTAAACCAGTTATCCTAAGCTTACGATTAAAATTTCATCAATGAAGCCAGGCATAACTTCGTAAGGTCATGTTGCTTACATTCTCTATTTTTTTGGCCCACTTAACCGTCTTGCAACCATTTTTGGCAAAGTGAACCTGAAATGCATTTCTTTAATCAAAAACTCTAATTATTTAAAGTGTCTGCCATTCGTTTGCATGAGTATCGTTTTTAATAGATCAAACAATAGGTTCCCATAGAAAACTTTGCAAAAAGAACCGTTTATAAGTTAGCCAGTGGGCCAATAATATTATTCTTTGAACTTTTCAGGTCCATGATCAAACCAATCATCAGAGACAGCATTAACTAAGGTTGTGATGACTTTGCTTTTTCAAATCGTTTAAAGCTTAAACGTGTTCTGCCCAAGACGATATTTATCCAAAATCATTTATTGAATTAAATTTGTCACACGTTCAAATGACAAGGTTATTTTTAATTAAAAACTTTTAAGATAGGCCAAAAGAATACTGGAAGCATCAACCGGTAAATATACAACATGTGTTTAAAAAACAAGCTTTTTATTTACATCGAACTCTTTTATTAAAATTGATCAACAGCATATAGAAATGCCCTTCATTATTTCCATAAAAACCTTTGGTTTTCAGTACTATTCTCATGCTCTAGTAAATATTTAATCACCATCAGTGCGTCCTGACTAGGGCTAAAATAAGTAAACAATATTTCCATTAAGAGTGTTCTGTACATTTTTGATAAACCTTTAAGTTTTGACATTGTTAACGATGAATTCACCACACACTTATCATTAACCTAAAAATACATGAAAAGTCAGTTTGGCAAAATTTTTTAAAATAAATAATTTTCAGGCCTTTAAAGATATAAATCTAATGAAAATATAAGAGCAGACAAGTTAAGTTAATGTTTAATCTTTAAACATAGTCGTCCTTACGCCACTTGCATGACACAGTTGGCCTGTGAAGGTCATTGGGATTAGGAAGAGAAGAATCAGGGTAGGCTGTGAGTGATGCTCGTAGTTCATGTACGGGGAGTAAAGATATTTGTCAATTGAACACAGTTACAAACTTTCATCAGGACCACATGCGTTAAAGTAAAATATCCGACAATAAATAACTGGACTTAAAGTCACTTTCCAATAATTTGTAAGTTAAACACCCCGTTTTGTTTTCTGAAATTTGAGCTCACAATTAAAAATGCTAATATAAATATTCAAGATGCACCTGAAATAAGAGCTCTTAACATAACCAAAACCGGAAAAGTTATGGATGACTAAAATGACTATTTCCAGCTATTTGTTCCCCATAACGTACCATAAATAATGCTCCATGTTTAAAACTCACTAAAAAAATTACCCCTTATTTCTCCTATTTCACTAGGCAAATGAGATTTTATTTTTCAAAAATTTACTAACCAAATTTTCATCACACTTAAAAACGATTTAAATGCGTAAGCCTAGCAAAACGTTAACAGCGTTTGGCCACCGGTAACGAAGGGTGAGTATGATACACATCATCGTGCTAGTTTCATTTCCACTGTGGTTAATTGGTCAGAAATATTTGATCACATGTAGCGATTGAAGTATCTATTTTCCTGCCGTCAAACATAGTGGGTAGTAAGTAATATGATTTTCTTATAAAAAAACAAAGATAATTGTGAAAACACATTACTGTTTAAATAAATCGGTCATTTGTGACATGAAACACAATAAATAGTGTTAAGGTGCTATAAATCGCAATGATAAACGTATTATCTTTTTATAAAAATGTTCAGTTTAAAGATTGTCAGAGTTTTCACTTAAAACATATAAGAGTTGGTCACATATATACTGTTGCATGCATAGACAGCAATGGTGTCAAGACTTAACTTTAGATTTAGAAGCAAAATCAATTATTTTCTTGTCATATATTTTGCACTTAATTCGAAAGACCTGCATTGTTATAAAGGGCAGTTATCACCAACTTCATACCTGCAATCGCAGCCCATTTCAGGGCTTTCCAAATAAAATAGGACGTGTGAGAGTCGCCTGAGAAAAAATATTTAATATAAAAAACTGCTAGTTATCGGAGCAAACTCTAAAGTTGTAAATTTCAAATTAGTGAATAGAGATCCCTCATTTTAAATTTTTCAACAAATTTTGGATACACAGTGAGAAAAGAAAATAAGAAATAAATTTAAAATATATTGATAGCTATTGATAAAACATTTGTCGATTTATCAGGTTTTTAGCGTTTAGGAAATGTCATGATGGTCACAAGTCATCTTGAACTTTCTTAATGTCTCCATTTAAAATCTTCTTTGAAACAGCAAACTTTCGAACGGAAGGAGAGATGGTTAACGGTTCAGTGTGCTCCTACGTTATTCATAGCAGTGCGCTCAATTTATTCACTAAGAAAGGGAAATTCTTCTCGCCCGGTTACCCTTCAGACTACCCCGAAACGGTACAGTGCACCTACACATTTATAGGCCAACCGGATGAACGCGTTGTACTGTCCTTTCACTTATTTCAACTCAGCCACGCAAAACCGAGAAATGTCGAGGAATCATCCTCCAGGTTAGTCATAATGGCAGTGGTCTTCGGATAATTGCATCAAACGGATGCATCTTTTTGCAACCTGTCTCACTATTTTTAATACATTATTTTGCCAACAGGTATTAACATATGAGAAATATATGTAAGATGAGACAACCTAGGAAAATGTATACGGTGTACCTGTTAATATCGAAATAGGCTTAACTAAACGACATCCGGTTTATCATCCATTGTTTCAATGAAAAAACTTCTTCGGCAACATTAGTCTGAGGCGACAAAATTTAAAATTTGGCTCTATTTTGTGACATGCAAGGCATATTATCAGACGCACTGAAGTGCATATCCCATAAAGTAAGACTCTTTTTACTTTCGGAATCCCAATGAAACCTTTAATAGGTTGATGTCGTGAATGCGAAACAAGGTAATAACACGATAAAAGTGTTAGACATTCACTAGTAAACCGTTATTAATAGCTCTTTATATGACTGTTCGCCCCTAAAACTACTTTTAAATTTTGCAAGTTTATTGACCTGTTTGATTCGCTTCAAATTTGTTATAAGTGATATTCACTCGCGTAAACTATGCAGAAATGACTAATTATATTTTTTTGAAGAAGTTTCGTAATGGATTACGAAATAAGGTGGTCATAACGTAGCTGATAAGTCCTAGGCAAAGTGCGAACTCATCGAAATTCAGGTGGTGACCTGGCCTCATTCCACGATTCGAAACCTTCTAATTGGCGTCAGTAATTAATCACATTGGTGCAAGTTTGTGCATCTGCATCCTAGGAAATTATGCAGATTTCTGATGCAGGTAATCTATTAAGGTCTCCTGCTGATCTTTCCGGCTATAAACCTAAATTCTTTGGCCGAAGAACCTGATGCCTGCTACTTGATACGGGTTTCGTTGCAAATAAAAATCCACCTGAAATGAGGTAGCGGTTATATGCTACTGAGAATTTGGAGATTCGTATGTTATTTCGACCCCAATGTACCTTTTTTTGTTTCCTTGTTTGAACAATAAATGGGCAAGACATTTTTGCGGGTAAAATTTGTTCGAATAATCCATCCATAATACGGCACTTTGGTTACCGTAAATGCTTGCTCCCCTTCAAGGCGTCTGACAACTACAATATAAGAATCATTATTTAATGTGTTCATGGACATTGAGATGTAGCCCATTGAATTTCCCTTAGCGTGTCTTTGTCATTTATATGACATTTTATCTATTTATGAATAACAGTGCGTGTCTGAAAGCGCTTATTTCAAATTTAGCCATTCCATCTTTTCAACCACTTCTTAATACAGACACCTCCGCTCGTATTGTCTACTTCTTGTATTTTACAAGTAGATGAACGGATATGCCATCAATGTTGAGGGGTAAGATATAACTGTCTACATTGGATCGAAGAACGTATAAGGACAGTGAAGGCAATTGCACCTTGCATGGAAGCAATGACTTAACAGTCGTGGGGATGTATGCCAAAACCGTGCGCATTTATTATATTTTTATTTTCACTCGTAACGCATTTTGAAATAACGTGAAGTGAAATATGCAAAATCTATTTTCGTTACGAAGTGAGCATAGACTGTCGAGGTTAGGGCGAAGTGACAAACAAAACTCCAATGTTGGCGAACGACGTTAGTTCAGATTCCTGTGTTGAGTATGGCCAGTTTATCTGGTTAAAGTTCGAGCGGACGTAGAGGCTCTATTTAATTGCAAAAATAATGTATTACACCTATATAAAATTAGTATGTTATATAGATTTTTCCAATTCTATTATATTCTGGCCCATCGCTATATTTGAAAAACCATACCCGATGATGAAAACATATTTTGAACAAAATAATATAAATAAACTGCAAAATATGTAATAAGCCATGGCAGAGGAGACTAAAATACGCGTGTGAGACTAATTATACATCATAAAGCAGTCATAGCCAACCCTAGGGGTACAAAATCTTAAGCATGAACCCATGATCATTTTGGTAAGAATTCCACAATAGAAGTAGTTATGCGCTTATTGGTGAAGTTCAAAAGGGGACCCCAAGTCCAGGAGTACGGTCCATACCACGATTGGTGAGCAATCCTCCACAATTATAAGTTCTATTATTTTACGTAACTTAAAATAATTCAGTCACTTTCTGCAAAGATAAAATTTGCAGATGCTCAATTTAAATTAAACAACTCTCTAACAGGATAAATAAACAAAATACAGTGCAATGGCTATCTCTTTAAAGGTTAAGTAAACTTCGGATATTTTTATTCGTTTGAAAACATATTACATGAGCAGGTTTGTCGTAGTGATTATCGTGCAATCATCACAAGGGGGTAAAGGCCGACCAGACCACCAGCATTTGAACAGAAATTTTTTAAATACCTGCAAACAAAGACGCTACACAAAATGGCTTGTTAATTACTATGAATCTTTTTATTAATTATAAATATACTTATCTATTAAAATATATTTTATGGAACATGGGCATGAACATGTCCTTTATTGTATTTGTTCGGTAGCCAATGATGCTTTTTTAAACGTTTTTTTAAGATCTAGCATCTTTTGGTCTTAAAAAGTTTCATTTATCGCCGATTATTTATAAATCCTAACAGAGATAAAACTTAAATTAAAGGACTCCAAAATACTTGTTGTATTCTTCGAACATATAATATCTCACCTTCAACTATGCTTTCAAAACGTGGTCAAATAGTTCTAATAAAATGTTGCATTTGGTGAGGATCACAATGCTAACCATGTTACAAAACGTCCTTAATTTATTAATGCAATTTATGAATATTTCAGAATCCTTAATATTAACAATTATTCATAAATTTAAAAACCAAATAATGCACTTTCTTTAAGTAAAAAAATATAGAATGCGTAATTTTCGTAAAAATATAAATACAAAAATAACATTTTGTTACTAGTTCCTTCAATGATAAATATACTAACATGAGTTTCAAACAGTAATGAAAAATAGTACTATAAAGTCATTTTTCAGAGTACGCTTTTTGCTAGCGGACAAAAAAACGCCGCTCAGAGGCCGCCATCCTGATGTTACAGGAATAGCTTAGGACGACGTTGCAAGTTGATCATATTTTTAATTCTTCAGGTTTCATTTTTGCATTTTTAAAGCACCATTCTTGATATTCTTTGGCAATTTTTGAGAGATAAAAGGCCTCTGTAATTTATGCTTTTAACTTCGCAAGCAAAGACCAAAAGTAAAATTTATCCAAATGGCAACTAAATGATAAATATAAGGCAGTTTGAATTGTTCTATTTGTAACCTATCGTTTTTTATCAAACACAGTTTGTCATTAAAAGTGAATCAACACCTTCTCAAACGCCACATTTCCATACATTTTCACGTACTTACCAAAAATAGAGTTAATTTATGTTTTCTGCATTGCGTATTTGAAATTTTAAAAATAAATTAGCTAGTTCATTACCGAAATACTGAAGAGTCTCATCAGGCGAGAATATTCTGACTTAAATGTCCTATGCAGATTAGGAGATAATCATTGTTTAATTTTTAGCAAGAAATACGACACAGGTTTCAGCTTTGATGACATAATATAAATTTCAAAATCCTTATTTTTTGTGATTGGGTGCTTGAAACTCAATAAACGCGTTAATGTGGACATGTAACGAATGCAGAATAGTTCTAAAATAAAGTTGAGTTAATTAAAGCTGGTCTTGTAATGGAAATACATAAAGTCTAGTTTGAAAGGTGAAAGGAGAAGCTTGTTACGGGAATTTGTAACAAGCAGAAAAAGTACATATCCCTATTTTCCTTGAGCGAAATTTATCATGCTGTCAGAATGTTTTATTCTGGCGCAAGAACACTAATTTGCTCCTACGATGAAATGACGTGGAGAAGTTTTAACTAATTCTGTCAGGGGGAGTATAAATAGATTACACGTCGCACGATGAGAATAGGTAGGCTTTCTGCTACTCACATGCTGATGTGAGCAGTTTTCCCAGTATTAATGTATTGGCAAATTTAGAGGGAGTTTAAACAGTGCAGTACTTTTTTGCAGAATAAAGGGTATTGGTGGATTGTGTGGGGACGTACACATATATGTAGATAAAAGCATGGCGTATGCATCAATTGGTAACAAACACTACAGTCCTCACTGATATCATGTTTATTTTCTTCGGAGAAAACCGATTTATTTATTTATTAAACTGATAAGTCTTGCTGCGTTGTTAAATTGAATGATTCTCATGAAATAAACTCTTTGTGAAGAAAACCTTACAGTCATTATTTGAAACAAAATGATAGAATTTGCAGCAAAATAAGCAAATCAATGTTAAACTAAGTTGCTCATGAGACGTCCGCGTAGAATAAGAAACGGCCTAGGAAAACAGCTGCATAATGAAAGACACTTAACGGTGATAGAATCAATAATCCGGTATTAGGGACCACTTCTGGCCTGAAAACAATAGGTAAGATGAGAATAGGCATCGAACTAAATATTTTAGAGATGAAACCCACTTTTCAACATCCTGTTGTGTTTAAGCAGTTCATCGTTTTCATTCTAAGCAGGTGAGTAGCATCAGGGTGGAAATTAACTGGTTTATCAATATCTAAATGAACACATGATTGCAAAAACATAACAATATTTGCAAAAGTAGCGTAATAAACACATCTATGAGTGGTAGGAAAGAACCAACACAATTTTGAGTTCAACTGATTTTATTTGAAAACATTGCTACAAAATATTGAAAAACGTTTGATAAACGGTACTTTAATTAAAAATGTGTGCGTTACAGTGTTAAAATGTTCAGTTTAAGCGAAAACGTAGCACAACACACTGTTCCAATCCTTTCTTTGGTCACAATGAAAAGTCATCCCATACACACGCCTTAGAAACAAAGTAGCAAAATTAATTACGGCTAGTGAAGTAAGTTGTACTTATCATAAATAAAATTCCGTTGAAACATCTCTTCTGATATTGCCCGCCAATGAGGCTGCATTTTGGTTGCGTCTTGGAAGGGCCACAAAGAAATAAGAAACTCCAAAATACAATTGGCCTTGCGGAATTTCAAAATAAAAAATGAATGACGTATTATGATCCGTAAGCTCTGCTTACTCAGAGTCTTAACTTTCAAATTAACCATATGCTATGCAGGAAAATAAGAGTGATTATCGTGCGGTTCAATCTAAAAATATTTTAGTCATTTCAGGATGTTGGCTTCTAACGAGTTCCTTTTTAACCGCTTTCACAAATGTTATCCTGTTATAAATTTTAACTAAACAAATTTACATTGTTCTTATATAATTCTACTGCCCAATTAAATTGTATAATGTCCTTATGTTGTACTTTGTTACAGCATCTACGTTTTCATACTTGAAGATAGCACGTTTTGTTTTTCAAAAACTTTCTAAATTGCTGAAGCATTTTGAGCCTTATTGACCGTTACAGCTTAGGTATATGGCCTTGAACTCCATAATATATATATAAATTCTGTAAAATACAAATAAAACATTTATTAAGGCTATAGGAAAAAGATCACGTTGTTCACATAACACGTTTAAGTGAATATTTATCCCGATGAGTTCATTTTAGGAAACTATAATAAACTGACGAGTACAATCTATACTAGATGAATACTTATTGGACATAACAAATCTTCTAAAAGAAAAACCTTTTAAAGCCGAAAGCCTTCTTTTACTCAACTAACGCATTTCAAAAAAGGTGTAAACTGCTCTCACGCGAGAAGGGGACAGAATATTTTGAGGAATTTTTCTCGCCCATATATTTAATTAATAAGGGCAGATAAAATGATTGCGCAAAATGCATGCTTCTACAGGAGACCTTTTTATGCAGTAATCTTTCTTGCAGATGGTTGGTAAGTATAGTTTTTAAAAGCCAACATCCGGTTGTGATTGCTCGTTATTAACTCGTAAAATTTTACTTTGAGTGCTTCATATGAATTCAAAACGCAATTCTGAATATCAGGTAACGTTTCACTAAAAATGAAACCTACTGCACTTGCAATCTCCCTTCAAGCCCTTATCTCCATATGCTAGAGTACATTTACCCACGTTATTTAATTTAACGAAACAATTTTGCAATAGAGCCACCAAACGCAGCTGATTGCCATGTTTATGGCTCTTTGCACAAAGTTCATCTTTTGGTGGAGGCGTTTGTTATCTTCAAACAAGTGAAGTATTTTCATCCTCATTTGTCCATCTTTGTCAAGGGTGAGTGTGACAAACAATAGCAAATGAACAGAAGATGAACATGGTATTCTGTGGATCGATTTTCAGATCACTGACCAACAAACGCTTAGTGTTGTTTTCACATTTATGGCAGTATTAAGCCACAGGCAACGTGGTATTTTGACAGTCTGCAAATATAAGGCCATTTAAATTGAATTGGTCAAGCCAGCCTTTATAATCAAAAACTTTGTCAAAAAGAAGGCCATACGCAATACGTTTTTCGTACTGGAATTTTTGTCCAGGATGTTTTAAATGGCTCAGGAAGCAACTAATGCCAAGAGTACGTATTCCTTTATAAATGATATAATTTAAAAAAAATAGATTTTGATAACCAATCCTACTTGGGAAACTCAGAATATATCATGAACGTTGGTAGGTTGTGTCGCAATTTATGCACTTAAGACTTCTATTCTAACCTTGTTCATCTGTGTCAATAAATAAAATAACTACCGATCTCTCTGTTGGAAAGAGCTAAGTAAAAGACAGGAACAGTTTAATGGCATGCATATTAAATTCAGGAAAAAGGAAAGGCTTTGGGACACCATGATGGACGACAAAAAAACCCACCTGATTTCCCACCCTTTAACGTAAAACGCACTACAACTGGCTTAGGCCACCATACACGTGACAATGTGACCCCTGGTACTGACGGTGTTTGAAAATGGCACAAAATTGTGGTTGGCGCGGTGATTGAGACCCGCAACTGGGGCAGGTTTTAGTGGTAGAAAACCTCCGCTTCGTCTCCTGCACCATATCCTCCCTCACTCACAATGATTCGGTATAAGGAGTAAGTCAACAGTGATTGGATGCAGTGGCTGACAAAACTAAGGAGCCTGTGTACGCATGGACATCTGAGACTGAATACTTTTTTTACACAATACGCAAGTAGGGCATCTTGTATCTGACGTGAGCAGTAGTGCCGTATAAGCCTTATTCAGAAAGTTATTGCAAACAGTATCCTCGTTCTGAGATAAGGACCGAGTAAACCTCATCATTTGACAACCCCGAGCCAATACATTTAGTGTCATACGATAACTTTAGATTGTTTATAGAAAAATAAATATGCGTTAAAGTTTGATCTGACTCCCACTACCCTTTCCCAGTTACCGGAACTCTTTTGGAGCTGGTTAGGCGTATGAGGCGTATTTTGAACGCAAGTGGTTAACAAAGCTAAGCAGCCCGCCTGTGTTTAGAAAAAATGAGCTCGTTTTTATATAACCAACATTTATATATCAATTCACCGGTAAAATCATAGATAAAACCTTTAAATTGGACTCCTAATTATAAAAGTGTTGTGTGCTTGTGTGCTTGCGATAAACAGATCTAAAATGCTATGTAATAAACCATCTTATTGCGGATGCATAAGATTGGCCACTGTAGGTGAGTTAGATGCGGTCTACATCTGTTCCAAATATTAACAAATAAACAGTTCACGTCTTGACGAATCTGGAAGGATGCTGCCTTACCTTCTTATCCATATGTTCGAATAATTGGGGGTTTAGAACAAAGAGATTACATTTGCAAGTTTTAATAGAATTCAGTCGTAACCTCAATCGCATAAACTGGTACACACAAGTTGGGCACCTTGACTTCTTTCCTAGATAGCATTCCGTCAATAGCGTAGTGGTGTGTAAGTAGATTAGGATGCGTTAATTTACACCAATGCCCACTTGCTATGATAACTGCTGAACAATTATTTATCGTTTAACATTATTATGGACGAGTTTTTGAAATAGGATATCACTGCAAGTATAAATGTGCAAAACAATTTGAATACGTCCTGTCGGTCAACCTCCTTATACGACCCAATCAGGAAGTGATACTGTGTGACATGTTATGTACAACAGCCATCAGCAAGAACGGATTTTATTCTACCGAATGTTCGGTCTATGGTAGATAAACACATCAAATCAAACTGGAAAGGGTGCTTCTGTGAACAAAACAGCAAAGCTTGAAGATTGCATTTCGCATGTTTTTCAAAATGAGGACTGCAAAAACGACACTTTATTCTATAAAGATTGGTTTCAAGCTTGGCCATATAAAATGCCACGACCCGTTAAATGTCCGAAAACCCTTGTATCTGCGTCACACAGCGGCTAAAAAAGCGATGAAACACGTGTTAAATTTTTAACTGGAACCTGACTAACTAACCTTAATAATCGTTCTGCATTCATTTATCACTGTCTTTTTGCAACTTATGCATATTATGAGATTACCGAAAGAAAAAAGAAGCATGTTCCAGGAAGAACTTAAGATGACAAACGTCCGTAGATTCGGATTCTTAATTAACCCATTAGTAGTTTTAGTATTTAATGCACCATTAGCATATGATGCGATAGAAAGAAGAGTCCGATTCTCTATTCCTTAAAAAGCACAGTCTGAACAACCAAGGGTAGAAAATTCGTTTTTTTTAAAATAATCTGGCTTCGACTTCCAGGTGCTCAACACCAAGGGTTGTGTCTGGCCTCAAGGCAAACGATAATTCACATTCCTGATCAACATCGTTAGAACAATGGACAATAAGTGGTAGATGCAATAAATAAAAATTGAACGTTCGATTTCCGTGGACTGCATGAAGTTAAACATTTTTGCTTACTGACCGCGCCTAAGTCGAAAATGGCTATTCAAGTCTCTTCTGTCCTACCTCTCTATGAGTCCTTCAAGACGCAAATACTCAGCCAGTCTAAGAGTTATCACGAAACCAAGTGGTGGTGTTTTTAAACAAAAAGGTCAACAGAGGAAAAAAAGTGTTTTCCAGGATATTTTGAAGACCTCTTTTTGAGACTCAGCAATTGACAGAGTACTGTTAACAGTGGGTATGCTATGGTTTCAAGGACAAATAAACCATTTATAATTTACTTAATTGGACATAATGTTTGTTTTCTGTTCATAATAAACTCTACCTGAGGTGGGTAATGAAAAGACGCCATCTCCGGTTCTACGAATTGTTTAGTCCAATTGTGGTGGTTCCGGTTGCTGTGCCACAAAATTGTGGCAAAATCGATTTCTTACTGCCACCGATTACAAACCGGCGTGGACCTTTACAGCGTCTAGTTACTGCGGCATGTTAATTCAACATTTTTGGCTTTCTAAATTTACTGTTTTGCTATGAGCCTAATTTCCTGGCCGTTTATGGCTATGTTATACTTGATCTGGACTGTACGTGACCTGAGAATGCTACTACATGGCATTCAAAAACGTTTTTGGCTGAGATAGCTTGCGTGCAAGCCTTGACAAGAACATTTCCACCGCTGTGACACTGATTCATTAAAGAGCTTCGGCTAAATTCTTCTATCGTATTGCAAAGTAAAAATTACTTACTTAGTACATTGGGAAGCAAATACACGGGATAATATATGCCCATAGTGGAAAATGGCTTAATTTTTTATAAAGACTACTATTGCCTTTGCATAGACCACCGGGGACTGACCGCATATTAAATATCAGCCAAGAAGGAACGACTACAAAAAGGAAGATAGTGCACACATGTGTAATTTTTTCGTTACTGTTCAACTTTCACTTAAACATGTAAAATATGAACTTGTTAATTAATTTCTTAGAGAAAAAATATTGAATTGCAAGCTCTTTTAAGATAAAATCACTGGATTGTTAAGGCAAATTTTTCTGACGTTGTTTGCTGATGGGAAAAAATGTTCACGTCATCAGGTTATTGCAACCGCTCTGTTAACATATTTGATGATAAAGCATTACGAAACCTACTTTCCACATTTATCAACTTCCGAAATAGTTCCACATTGTGCGCTTAGACATTCCAGTAAAAAAATATATTTTGTTACTAAATGAAGTACAAAGTGTACCTTATAGAAACGTTAGTCATTTTTACATCGTTATTCTAGGTAGTTGTTTCCAGAATAACAAACGATACTCATCACTTTATCCGTCTTTTCTGCACAACCGTAGTTTTGTTTGCTTTCCTGCAAATGCTTACTGTAATCTGTAAACATCAAGGTAGGAAGTGTTGATCCTTTTCTTTGGCATTTACTTTTTCGTTATGTCCTTTATATCAATGTTTTCCTTCAATGTGCAAACTGCCTATGCAAACATCAGCAAATACAATACTAACTCGTATTAAACGTTTTTGGCATGTAAAGAAGGACGACTCAGAACCTAATTGAACATAAGCTAGGTGATTACCCTATCCAAAATAGCTAGCTGTTCAAAGTGACAAATAAATAAGGACTTTAAATTAAATATCCATTAAATGGAAGGAAAAGCAAACTTAGAAGTAAGGCAATAGTTATTCTGAGATTGCAAAATCTACAAGTAACTTTTATTTGATGGCAAAAGCAACTGCCTGTGGCAGGAAACCATCAAAAGCCTTGAGGAATCTTTCGAAAGTGCAACTAATCGTTAGGAGTTCAGAGAATATGCAGATGATTCAAACGAACGTATTTTTGTGCGTTCCGACCCATGTTGAAGTTTTTTGTCGTATAATGAACACTTTACCTAATAATATGCTTACGTATGCCGTATTTAGCGGTTTTCTGGGTTATTTGGCTGAGAATAAGCCAAAGTGTGCTAGTGAATGCCTCTATGAAAACTGTAGCGTGGCTGGTGTCATTCAAAACCTCTTATGGCAGCTCGCATGTTGCCTGTAGACGCTTCTTGTCACGTTCTGTTTTCTTGGATGTCCTATTGCTAGTGGACGTAAGCTTTGCAAACACCATGCTTTTTATAGACCGTTTTAGTTTTAGCGAACTTTGACACCTTGATGGCATTTAATATTTTACCGGCACTCGATTGTGTTGTTTTTTAGACTTTCTTGCTTCATACAAAATACATGCAAACACCTTTTCCTTCCACATAGAAGTTCCTTAAAATGGGAAACGCGGCATACTAAAACACCTATAGCTTCTTTTTTAAATTTCTTAAGAGAGCTTTCTGCGATTGAAGCAGAAACGTCCAACTTCTGCGTGCGGTTCTTTTGTCTATAAGGCATAAATACGTATGGGTTGTATCATTTTTTGTGGATTTAGTTTAGAGCATCTGTACACGATTTTCAAATTTTTTGTTTTTTACATGTTTTATGTGAATTTCAGTGAAATTTGATTTTTGGAATCGGTAGAAGAATTCCATTACGCACCTATGTGATTCTGAAAGTCTCGCAGCCCTCTATTTTGATCCAGATAACCATTGCGTTTACAAGCGTTGAAAGACAGTGAAATAGACAAGTAGGCCATGTCCGTTAGGGGAAAATTAAAAACTGTCAACAGTTTGCCCTACCTAAAATCGTGCTATTTTATCATTAAAAGATTTAATACTGATTAAAGCAATTGCGATTTGTTAAGCACAAACATGTACATACGACGTAATTAAGTTGAATTTCATTAAGCAAGAAAACATAGATTTATGATTTATGCGAACGGAAATATTACAGGTGAGCTTGCGCTGGACCCTGGGACGGCAAAATTCCAGTGTCCTCCACCTAAACTTACCATCAAGCGCGCATGTATACATAAACCCTTTGAATTTACTAACAAGGCCTTATGTACATATGGTCCCACCGATTGTGATTTATTGCCATCAGTTTTGGTAAAACCATAATATTAAGGCTCATCTTGACCATCTTTATTTTTGAACTATCCTTTTAAGAACAATACATGTAAAGAAGAAGACTAGTTTCACATAATCTGTGGACCTGCGTTGACTATTTTTGAGGAAAGCAATTCTGGTAGTCTAGAGCAAATTCCTTCGAATAATTTGAGATCAAGTTTTTCTAACGCAAGTGAGGCATTGTCATTCATAATGTAGCCAGTGAAATGCTTTACGACCTTATCAAAGACATGCTCTTTCTCTAAGGCCTTGGAACCTTAACCGTTAGCCTTCTTCGTAGTATAATTTGCATAACGACAATACCAGCCATTACAAGAGAGATTGGAATAATCTTATCTGGCTAATTCACCGTTGTCAGCCATCCATAGCCAACATCCAGGATTTTGTAACACCCATTCAATCTCGAAATTATCTTGAAACTGCTTTATTACATTTTTAAAATGTTTAACTGATTTGTTCGGCCGTATTTTTTTGCTGATTCAAAAGGCTTCAGATAAATCAGAAGAAAAAGACACGACTTCTAAAAAAGAGCTATAAAAGCCTGAGTTGTTGGGTTCATTCCTAAACACATAATCAGAGATAGTCACAGAACGGTGACTGAAGATTTAGGTCGAGTGAGTGCCCGCAAGCGCAGACTACGTTATTTCTTCATGGAACTCGTATCTTCACTCTATTTCGTGACCATTTCAACCAGAATAAACCAAATTCTGTTATCTCCTTTGTAAAGGTCGCTGAAGGTTCCACAATTTCAGAGGGCTCTCATCGTCATCCGTCCGTTTACAACCAACTGGGCACTAGCCAAGCCCATTTGTAGATTCATTACCAGAACTCAAAACAGAACCTTATGAGAAAGTATATCAGGCCCCTGGACTGAAATGTCGTAGTTCACAGCTAGTTGTCGTTGATAAACTGTAGAGTCACCTATGGGTTAAACTAAACATTTTGCTCTCTGCATGGTAATAAAATCGAGAGCTGATTGTTTTTATAACTAGGTATTCATACTATGGTATTTCTGCGTAAACATATAGGCGAAAAACTATGGTCTCCATATCGAATGTTATAAATTGGATTAAACATATGCTGTTTGAATGACCAAGCCCTCCCATCGCCTAGTGTCTAATAGTTTTGCAGCAGAGGTTTGTAAAATCAGAGTTTATTTAAATGGTCACAGAATTAGATTATTATATCCCTTCGCCAATCCAAATTAAGCAACTTAAAATATTTTTCGTCTCTTGCCTTTGTGCTCCACAGTGGTAATTCCCTATGTATAATAATTTGTGTACCCTTACTTGGGAAGATTTTCTGATTCCAAAATAGATTAAAAAAAGGTGATTTAAAAGTGGAAGTATGTTAAGGAAACAAGAAATAAGCAAGCATTTTCCAAAAGTTAGGAACAATTCGTTTTAAAACCTTTTTACGTTATAAAGCAGTTTGCGTTGGTAAATAAAATCAGATTATCAAATGGTAAAAAGGGGTTTTGTCATCTGTTCGAAGACAGTGGTCCATCAATTAATTGCTTTTTACATTTAACTTTAGAAAACATACAGGCATCAATCTAAATTCATACTAAGAGTTGAACTCAAAGTTTGAAATTTGAAGTTCGTGCTACAGAAATAGAATAATAGGATGATTTTATTCATATACAGCAATTACACGTTTTTTATAACGCCTGACAGTTTATAAAGCCATTAGTATCACGCATTGTTAACTGTACTGTTTTTCATTATTTGGCATTTTTATTTCGCTTGCTAAAACACGGATGTTTTTAAATTTTAGTTGTTTATACGACAATCAGGCAATGGAGAAGTTTGACCGAGTTCTTATACACGAACTGGCTACCAGTGCTCGATCGAATTTTCACACTATTGCACGTATTTGTGGGTCACTCCCCTCCTTTCAAATTGTGTCGAGTGAAGCCGTACTGCAGATGACCTTTTTATCCTTTCCGAATTCGCAGAAGAGTCGTGGCTTCGCTGGCGAATATGCGTTTTTAAAGAAGTCAAACGTCCGACCAACGCCATGGAAATTAAACATGCCTACAGACTTTGAGGAGCAAGCTATACGGCGGAGTCAGGTGGAGTATATAAACACATTTCAAGATAATTCATCCAATGTCCTGGATAATGCCCGTACGTTGTCAAATATCCTTATTAAAATAACTCTACCATTATGTTTAAGAACGTGATATGAAGTTATTATTCTGACTTGATATGCAGTTGTTTTCTGTTGCGTTTTGGTATCTTGTCAATCAATGCCATTCGGGCTGAGACTCATGCCTAAATGTTTCCGACATCTGTGATTGCAGTACTTTAATCGTGTTCCTATATTAAAAATTCTTCCTTACATATATTGCAGTATTTGTTTGCCTCCATATTACATAAGCTTATAAAAAAAACAGTTATATGGGATTTGAATAAAATTCTGGTTAGAAAAAACTACTTTGGTTGGCTTCAGCACCAAGTCTGACTCAACATGATCCTGCGATATTTCAAATGTATCACGATGTCATGATTTGTTTTCCTTTTCGGATTAAACGTAAATGAATGCTTTATCTTAAATTAATTATTTAGCAAGATTCCTCGCCATTAGTAATATATGTTTCCATAAAAAGGAAATTGGTATGTAACTTCCATGTTCAGATGTAAATTCAGAACTTTGCTTTTAGCCTAACAAAAAAATAACACAAAAACTTCATTTTAATTTTGGTGTGTTGTTGCTTTTTTGATTACGGTTTTCAAGCGATATGGTTTATAATTTAAACAAAAAAATCAGAGAATTATTTAGATCTAAGGAAAATGCCTTCCATTAATTATTAGTTGAACCAAATACATAAAGAGCATTATAGGCTTGAGCAGGATCATTAATATTTCGATAAAAATGTGGCAACTAGGCCACCCAACAATGACTTAAAATGTCCAATCGACAAATCATTTTAACCCAATAAGACCCCTACGTTAACAATAAAGCAAGACAAAATATAAGTTCGACAAAATCAGTTTCCAAACAATTTTCAAATTTGCGTTTGGTTAAACGTTTTTTTGAGATTTCGAATTCCTTTAAACGCAGAGGTACAAATTGCTAAAAAATAAGAATTTTAGCCCGCATAACTTTTGCAGGTTGCCGAAAAGACCTTTATAAAAGCTGGCGTCAGTGCGCCAATTATTATTCTTGGAATTTTATTTTTGATTAATACGTGCTTAAGGCTCACTTATGTAATGTTAGCGAAGGAAAATCAAAATTCATAATTAAATACCTATGTTCGTGTTGAAAGATCGTCCTCCTTATAAAAATATGATTTGGAGGAAATGGGGTATTTGGAAGAGCAAACGATTTTTGCCGTGCATTCTTGATGCTGGTACTGTAGATCATTTTGATACTCAAAGAAAGCGCAAAATGGTTTCAATCTTAAAATTTTACATGCCGGTCTGTCATTTTTACCAATTATTTACTGCTATTTCATTCCGCTTTTACGTTCTGATTTATTATTTAGTCGTCAGAATGTTTTGGTAAATCTCAAATACTTCTCAATTAAATTTGCTGTCTTTAATATTTAAGCGACTGCACAATCATAAAAAGGCAATGTTTTTATTAAGCGGTTTCTTAAAATTTAGCACACTACAGTTTTTTGGCCATTTAATTTACTCAACCGAACCCAATTTGACGTCATTGGAATAAACAACATCTATCAAAAATATGACAAAATTCCAATAAAATTGCTTTAACGTGTTTTATAAGAACCATTGCTACCTTTTTCGATCTCAAACGAAGAATGTTTACAACTGATCACATAAATCAAACCATGAAAACCGAAATATTTGGTTTTATATCTCTGGCGCCCATTGCGAAATAGATTTATAGAATATTGAATATAATAAAACAATTTTGATCCCTTTAATAATTAATATCAAATTATGAACTTAAGGAAGACATATTTGGCAATCTATCATGTCCTAATTTATTACTCAGTGTGAGTTCAAGCACGTGCTCGAAATGTAGGAATATAAGCACAAATAAACGATTTGACCCAACCAATGGTATACTGTTCATGCAGATACGTACATTGCCTTATTTAAGGTGGAACACATACTTATCAATCTAAGAATTTGTATCTTTTTCTCGCAACAAGCATACCTAAATTGTTTTTCTTGATGACTTATTTATCAGACAAAGTTTACGCTAACTGATATTTTCGCTAAAAGTATGACAACATATTTCTTTATATTACAATATGAATTGAAATATATTTTAACCTTATGCATTTTATACTCTGCAGCAATGTTCCACGATCCAAATATTTTGTCATATATCCAGAAATTCTACAATTTTTGGAAAGGTGGAGCTTTGTCAAATTTTTTTAACAAAACGGATAAGTGACATCGACAAATTTGAAACTTGTCAATTTTGTTGCCGTCTGACGATTACATTGCAATTATGACGCAAACTGAATGAAATTGTATTGTGTTAAAGACCCGTGTCCTAGGAATCGTAACTCATCCAGCTTAGACTGAAAATCAGTCAGAGGAGCTAAGACCCAGTTCAGCAGACTTAGCATTTATTTTTAAAGAATGCGGCATAATCATTAGGTGACGTAAGCGATTACCGTCTGTTAATGCGAAATATTCACAGTAAATATGTGGTCGTCATTGAATAGGTAAAGCTGTTTGACATAATGTAACGTATGAAGCGTGGTCACTGTTTGTATGTTTACCTAACAAAAATAGCTTGCTTTCTAAGCAAACTGGAGTGCAAAGGAAAAAGGCGGTCCCGAGTTATATCATTAAATCAACTTTTAACTTTAACGCGAAATTTAATGTGCTGGTGGTCTGTGTTATGAAAAACTTTGAACAGCTTAATTTAGAATCAAAGAGTGAACTTTATAAGTTATAAACTTTTGTCACATGGGTACTCCTATTCCCAACTACCACGGAATTTCTAAATTATATTATCCTGGGGTGCTGTAAGTACCAGCTTATTTCCTGACAAATCTGTCTTACAAATATATTTGCACTGCAAATAAACAGGAAAGAAGCATCATTTTTTCTCAGTCGTGCAACAGAGTTCACTTGATCTAACAATTTATTCTGTAAAATCTCCAACGGAATAAACCGTAAAGATCAAGCCAATAAGCTGATTAATTATGAGTCATTACACATATTTACACTTTCTATAATATAGTGCAATGCCTGCTGTATTAAGTGTCATTGTTCATCCTTATGCGATTCTCCGCTTTGGGGGGATATGAGCAAGTAGGAATGACTGTAAATGCAGTAATGATGTTTCAAAGTGATTTTCGATATCCATGTCACTTCCGAAAGATTTTATAAAATCCTACCTTGATAGTAAAAGTTGCGTAACCATTTTGTCGCAGATCAAGTCCTAAATATACTGAGTCATCAGAAGAGGTTGATTGTGTTTTCAGTTATTTTATGCACTTAGCGAATAATCTTGAGCGCTATCTGCCATTGCAATTGGTTAAGAATTGAAGGTATTTTAACTGAAGCCTTAACATGTGAACAACTATGCTTATTGCGGAGAGCATATATGTTTTATAGCATTTTTAAATCAAATAGTAAAAAACATAAAGATACCAAGTAATTTATGACAACCTTTTATGGTTTTGCAATAATTCAAAATAAGGCTATTTTAAAATCTATCTGCACCCTATATTGCAATTTAATATGTGCATAAATTACAAGTGTCTTCCTAATTGTTATTGCTTTTACATTTTTATGAACATGAATAGTCCTTAGGGAAAAATTACGCAAATACTCATTTTTAACAGTTTGGGTTTTTCTGATGGTGGAAAATTCGAGCAAACACAAACAGGTATCCAATTCTGACTACCACTAAGACGACCGTATTAACGAAGTCAATAGATGTTATGGTAAATGAACCTAATAATGAAATAAACTTATCAATCAGGCATACGGGTAACGAAAACTGTCGTCGATGGACTTTCATGTGTATATGCGAAATGCTGGTTTATATAAAGGTAACCACATTCAAAGGCGACTTTAAATTAACGTTTTATCAAATTGCTTTATTGACATATTGTGCTCAAAAAAATATGTTAATATTAAGATATAGTAAAAGTTGGTTTTCAGTTAAGGTAAATGACCTGATCTCTTAGCAGCTGCCTATACAAAAAAACTTCGGAGTTTGAAGTCATACTTTTTTATGAAAAAAACAATGAACATGCTATTCTTTAAACTCAAATTATTAATTCTTTTGCCACAATGATAATAGCAGATGCAATTTTATTAAGACATTGGTGCTCCATAAAAAAGATACAGTCAATATCTTGTAGTACCTGGTAATTTAAACTGTGAAGCCATGACGAATTTTATTTGTGGTTTACCATGATTCTATTTCAATCGCACAGTTACTGACTGAACAAAAAGGTATTTTGAATGTCCATTCTAGGGTACATGATAGTTAATAGCATTGCGGTAACATTTATTTAGCAATAACCAGTGTCAGACAGAATACACGGGGCTGTAATATCTACTTTATTATCTGATTACGTCTATTAAAATGGAAGATATCACGTGGAAAAACAACAGGTTATATAGTCTTTCATGAAAGAAATCAGATAGTCAATAGTATCAAAGGCCAGTAAAATTAATGCCTTGCCAATCAGATTCAAGCTTTTTTTTATAGAAAAAGGGTTGTAACGGGAGAGATTTATTTAACTGCCGAATCATCATTGGCAGCTCATTAAATTAATAAGGGTTTACTCTTTTTTAGCTATTCAGTTGTCACACATATAAACAATTAGGTGGCCTCGGTAAGATTCGAAAGACACATGTTTAAGTTCAACTTATGTGCTCAAAAAACGGATCTACGAGTACTCACGAAGGACCGTGATTTTAATCACACTTGAATCAATCAACTGACCTGGGTGGTGAAAGGTACTGCAGCTAGTTGAATATCCACATTCCATGTCTGTGGAAATGTTAAGAAGAAGAAGCTTCATTGCTCGCTAGAATCATGGCTTTATTCGTCTGAGCTTTTGAAATCTTACTGTAGTTCGATGTCAACAACTGGCAACATGTTTAAGGGCTAAGGGCTTATCGGACGCCGTAATACCAGTCGGGAGTTGACTGCGCAGGCAGGCACCAGCAAACAATCACCTCCGGACCGACGTCACTGGTGTCTAATTGGCCCCTGCCCCCTCTTAATGCTGCTGACTTTTGTTGCAACTTTCATCTCTGACGATGGACTCTGCTAAGAGTTCAAACGCTTAGACGAATAAAGCCATGATTCCGGTGACTGAGCAGATTTCTTCTTCATTAAGTATGTATTGAATTCAATAGCATTGATGTAGTTCGCTGACTCCCCAAGAAGCCACTGAGTATTGCACAATTGCATTAAGGGAATTACTCAAATCTGCCAAAATCCCTCATTATTCAGGGTACCAGGTATTTAAATCTAGATTCATTGCTTGAGCAGTTAACTTCCTTTGTCAAAATAAGTAAGTACGTTGAGCAGTAACTTGTGTTTAGTTTGATTGAAATCAACGCTGCATTTGTGTCCTCGTAGTTCAGGTAGTTGACTGTACTGAAAATTATATCTTGCTGTGGTGTAATCAAATCCAAACGAGGCATAAGTCGTTTGCACAAATAGAGCGAATGAATGTTGTAAATGCAGAAAGATAGATATAACTGGAGCTCACTCAACCTTCTTTTTACTGGGGTTTTCAGAATTGTGGCACACATAGTGAAACTTTGTCATTTTCATGGATTTTGCCAAATTAACTTGATAGAGAATATCTGCAGGTCAGAGTGGCTTGTTTTTTCTGTTGTTTCTTTCTCTCAATGACGCAAGAGAGAATACGAGTCCCCGAAAATGATATAGAAGTAGACGATATAGGATCTACTTCTTCTTTTCATCTCACTCTTTGGGTGATTTCATCGTTGGGTCTTGACAGTGTAATTTTGTAAAAGGCTGTGTTATCACCGCTTTTTGGACTTGAAATACGCATTAACGCAGGATATGTTAACCTGCCCTCAGATCCAACTGCCTGTTGATGTAGATGGCATCTGAGCTCTGCTTCTCACGTTTTAGTGCTTTTTCCCTTGAGGTTCCCCGGCATACGATGGTACATCCATGAAGAGTAAAATTATGTTCAGGCTCTTAAGTGTGCGTTGTATGTTAGACATATAACCTGACATCCCTGTGCCTAATCGTTCCAATAAACCATTCATCTGCACAACATGTCAATCTTGATAATTTGCCACTACTAACACAACCAACGCAACACCCACGAACTTCATTGTTGCCTTCCGTTATGTTTTCCTTTCTTAAAGAAAGCCCTTATTAGAGAAAACATCGTGTCCCGCTACCAAATCATGTTAACCAAGTGATATAAAAATGGGCAGCATATGTCAACAGCAAACTCCAGAAACGATAAGAGACTACAAAAAATGAACAAGTATATAATCAAGAGGTGCATTGTGATAGATTTTGCTTAATATATTTGATCCCTACAAAACATATTTAGTGGCCTCGGTGGGATTCTAAATCATGACTAGTTTATCCTAGTTGTCACCTGGTCAATCGCCCATAGCTCATCAAATTTTACAGTACGTAATAAAATCCAGTTTTCAAAAGCTAAGTTATGAGCAACCCTTTTATGCTTTCGATTAAGATAGGTCATATCATAGTAGCGCTTGACGAAAATGATAACCGGAGCAGCTGTCAAAGTCTGTTTAGCGATCAAAAACTTACTGAAAATGTCATGAGTACGACATGGAGAACGCTAGTCACAGAGATTAAGAGACGCCTGCATATTCTCCTTGCCAATGGGCAAGTACTACTACGAAGTTTTTACCAGCGCACAATGCATCCTCCAAAAGTCGGTTTCAGTGACCAAAATATAAAGTCACCCCATCAAACCATTTAATTTAGATGAATTTCAATGCCGTTTGGGTATTTGCATTTAACCTATTGGCATTGGCTGGTTGGCCAAGCGTTGCCATACGTCAGTAGTTAAATATTTGTTTCCAGTGAGCAGTGTTTCCTATAACGCTTTCACATCAAACATCACAGCTCTGTAAAAAAAGGCTTTATTTTACATAAAGTTAATGCTTGCGAAGGGGAAAAAGCTGAAATCTCATGGACCAAGAGTACCGTTAGTTCTTTTTACGTATTCCTTCGTTGCGTTTTACTGTTTACACTGTCAGCCTAGCCTTGCTTGCTAATTGCATGTAAATAAACGTACGTACGTGATATTTTAAGGTTTTGTATATAGTTGCATGCTAAGTTTGAGGCAAATGGCATAATAAAATGTATGTGGGGCTTTGAATGTGGTCTGCTGCATAGTCAAGAGATAAATTGGTAGGAAAATCGTTTAGTAATCTGCTCTCATGGTTTATAAACGCAATGATAGCCATCGGAGTCTAATTTTTCTTTTAATAACGCGATGCGCTTAAAATTGGAATTCGGAAGTACTTCAAAGGATGGTATAACTACAACATTCACAGGCTAGAGCCTCCCCTTCGTAATACCTTCTTTCTCGTAATTACTGTTATTTGAATACCCAGACGCAGTTATTGCTGCCTAGCACATATAAAGTTCAGACAGTTTCATGTGCGCACGTATAAACGGACTCTGCGCTTTTGTCGGTTACTGCGCCCACGCCTATCTAAGGTCACTTTGAAATGTTCTTGACTATGCGGCAATGAGAGAAGGAAGAAAAAGTGCAAATAATTATGCCTCGAAGGTCCATCTCACAATAAAATAGTTGAGTTCGCGTGATGAGCAGCGGTTCACATTACGCCTTGTAATCAATGACATCTTCTTTATTGCTCTTTTTTCGATGGTGGTCTAGATAAGTTGACCTGCAATTCTACGGAGTAAAGCACTTCAGAATCCAGCTAATAGTCTTTCATCTTTTAAAACAGTAGGAAATATTGTTGCGATTATGTAAAAGCAGCCTTATAAATTGCTGATTAACCTTTGAAAATGAATCTAAAATACATGCAAACATTTATACCAGTCTTGCAAGACATTATGTCTTGAGCTCACTCAACCTTCTTTTTACTTGGGTTTTCAGAATTGTGACGAACATAGTGCAACTTTGTCATTTTCATGGATTTTGCCAAATTACCTTTGCATGTGCAAAATACAGCTAAAATACTTAGTTCCTATCTAGTCATCGGCAGTATGAGAACGTTGATTTTTACATTTTTTGTTACTTTAAGTCGATTATTTAAATGGCTGCAGATTACCCATAAAGATTTATTTCCGTAAAAAGTTATCATAAAAAATTAAGCCTTTGCCTACCGGCCGATTACTGGAACAGTAACGTTCAAGCGAATAATAAAAATGGTCCCACGCTTAATTCCAGGAAGTGCTAATGGTCTTCTTTTCGTACGCTTTCACTTCTTCCAAGCGAAACATTAACTTTGACCCTATTAATAATCATAATCCTTAAGGTAAGCACCCATATACCAATGTTAATATAATCGATCGTAACCAACACGAAAAACGAGCACGTAAGGCTTAGCTTTGCACCTGAAATTCTAACCTCCAGGTGACCACATCAGCAAGCGTTGCGTGCGGGATGCCACTGGCAGCTTATAATTCAGGAATGGCTATTACCATCTCCCCTTTCTTTGTTTATAAAAGACTAATATCTTTTTGTATATAGTAGACGAACAATCCTCCCGTTAAGTTACTTGGTAGGTATTTTTGGTATGGAATATGATGACTTTCAGACCACCCTTGGAATGAAAGATAAAGTCTTCACGATTGTTTATGATTTTATCTGTTTGTCTCTAAATGTTGATGCTTTTTTATGCGTTTTGAACAAACGCAGTAAGCACTGAAAAAGCAGTCAATCAATCAAATAACTTTTCTGAATATGTAAAATATTTAAAAGCACTTTATTTAAAGATTTCGCGGTAGCATGTCTGCGTTCTCTATATTATTATAGGTTAACATAAATTAAAAATTGGAAAGTATTGCGTGGTGTTTTAATTCACAGACAATGCATAAAACCTTGTCTACTGCAAGTACAAAGGCAGCTTATTCCATTTTATTGGCATTTGTGCTATATATAATTTCCTTTAAACTTCGTTTTACGCTTTTAAATGAATCCATAATTGCCGTATAAATAGTAAATTGCTGTGAAAACTACTAAATATCTGTCTGTTTTGTTCATTTAGGGGAAGGTTCCTCATATAAACAGTTTTTTTGATCATGCATTAAGCTGCACCTAAATCTTTGTGGGAACAAGCCTTAGTAACTTAAAAGAGCATACATATGATGGAACATATATATAAATATTTCAAGTAGAAATTATTACCGCGCTTTAGGGAATTGAAACATTCATTGTTATTTTCAAATTTGAATAAGTAAAATTGATAACACGTTTAAGCATTACCGGTTTTCCTGCACCTTGCTTCATCCTTTTTACGACTTACGATATCCATCTGTTTAAATAACAGAAAATAGCAATAAGCGTAGAAAACCACTGAAATACCAGGTGCTATAGAGTTCACCTCAAATGTTTATCCGTTTTGACAAATAGATTATTGATCAAAGTATTCTGCATACAAAGTCCCTTTTCCGGAATAGACTATGTTTGTCAATTAGATGTGCGGCAGTTTATTTGCAAAAAGCTACAGTCTTCGTTTTCCTAATCGTTTTTAACGAGATCAGTCACATACAGCAGGCTGTTTGTTTGGCTTTTTATTTGCTTCTACACTTTCGATTGCAAACCTTCATTAGTCACATCTTGCACAACGAAAAACCTGATGAATGGGATTGCATGCAGCCTTATATATAACTTTATAGACTATTGTGATGGGTGTCGTAATTCCATGTGTGCGATGGGGACTGTTTCCTGAACTAACTTGAAAGGTCACGAATTTCCTCTGTTGTCAGACAATTGCTTATATTATGCAAAGCATTAAGGGCACTTCTGTCAAGCTATATCTCTGATATAAAACATAGTTGGTTGGTAGGATAACGTTTCTTGGGAAAAAATGATGGCTTGAAGGTTTATTGGAAAAATTAGTAAAACTGTCTTTATAACATTCAAAAACCAATTTTATATTTCCTTATTTTATAAACATCGTCAAGTACAACTTAGATTTATATACGTTCTTTTTAAAAAAAATACTGACCTGGTTGACTATAGAACTTCATTTGTATGCAGCAGGCAAATCAGTTTGCTGGCCGGAGGTTTGATTCTTAAACTTATGGGAGATAATTGTTCTCAAAGTTTGACACTGGTTGCGAGTAGACAAACACTACCACTCTGTGTCATAGATTTTGCGAAGCCAGTTTTCTTTACTTTTACACCACTGGCCTCATCGCATTGTAAACGAAAATTTGCCGAGCACAGCCAATAGCCATGAATTGTCAGGTGTTCCCTTCATGCACTCTAGAAAAATTGGTTTTTCGAAACCTCTTTCAAACGAAAGTGTACAGCTTAATCCTTTCAGTAAAAAAACAATCCAGGATGCAAATTGGAGATTTCTGAAATTTTCACTAAAACTGTGTAATGCTGCTTTAGTATCTACTGTTTAATTTGTGACAGAGTAATCAGAGCGATGCACGTCCAAACTGAAAATATTATTATTAAGTGAGATATGCTTAGGTTTTCAAAACAGCTGTGAGACTAGTTCATTAACAGTAAACTATTGACTGTGGACCATTAGCAAGTTTCCATCTTCCTCGGATTCCTCTTTTTCCAGAAAGATAAATGTATGATTATTTATGTACAAATTTCTACAATAGCAGCTAAAATGCAAGGCTTCTATGAAACATAATAATATCTAATAATCTTTCAGTCTTTTTTAAAATAAACATTAATGCTGATTGTGGCCCTGTGGTAGCAGAACATAAAATTGCTTTGGCATATAAATTGTGAAGGGAAGTTAAATAAAAACCGTTTGCAAGCAGGTACTGTCGAATTAAACTTTGAGACCACACGCATCGCAGATCTGGCTTTTATTGTTTGCGATGGTAAGCATTATGAACCACAAAAAATTATAAGGACTGATTACTGAGCAGAGATTTATTAACCCTCGCTCTCATTTTCATATAATTAATGATAGAAAAAGAATGGAAAAGCCTTATTCTGCTGCATAAAGTATTGGTGTTTTGCACATAATAAAATAGTAAACCATGTTTATTTGCAGTTAGGTAAAAGCGAAAACGATTGCACTTAGACTTGACAATTACCATCAGTTAGCCAAAATGGCAGGTACGTTGGTACGCTGTATACACTTTGAAGAATATTTGCAGGGCATTTTAAGACCAGTTGCATATTTGCAATACATCTGACTGCTATGTTGTGTAAATGTGTACCTCCAAAACGCGAGTAACCAGCATATAATGTTAATGCACTCGTGAGTTAGGGGTTCCTTGGATTTTCCCTGAAGAAAGCAGTTGTTTAATCGCTAATTGATAAAAGAGGTCAACGGCTGTCAGGAGAGGCACCATCGTGTGTTGTTTACAGATTCTAGTTCAGTTGTTGGCAAACTGGCAAAGTCCAAGACATATGAAGGGTGCTATGTAAGAAGAAAGAGTTGAACGTTTAAGTCACGGCTCGTTCAGGAAACCTGTATCACATCTTTATGTTTAGATAATCAAAATGCTCTTGGATTGTTTATTTGTTAGGCGTTTGCATGAATAAACACTACTCGCGCGAAAAGTGTACTGTGAAGAAAAAGTATTAAGATGGTTGTCAAAATTAGTTGTTCAAACTAACGTTGCGATTTCGGAACTCAATCGTATTTCTCTATGTCGCCAAGCCATTCTCATTATTAGTCAAACCACTAAGGTGAAAACAAAAGCCAACTAATAATGTAGCTTTATGACAGCTTATCCATTTAATTCTAGAAATTCTATATTGTTTTATTTGTTTCTGGGTTGAACAGTAAAAGCTTAAATCTGAAATGTTTGACAAGATAGTTAATTGTTCAAGCTATCTAGGTTAGTTTTAGTCCTTACACGTTTTATAAACATTTTTTATTTTATATATTTTTCGATTTTTCTAAGTTATTTCACTATCAGAGACATGTCATAAGCTGGCGTTTATTACTGTTGCAATTGACTGTGTATCTGTTTAAAAGCTTAACCTTTTTATAACATATCAAACTCGACGCACTAAATCTCTACCTGGGACTTTGCATAAAACAGCATGTTTGTGCCCGCATATTTAATGACAGCTTCTTTATAGACTTAATGGGTTTCTTAAATATACCATAATATATCCATAAACTAGAAGGATTTGAAAAGTCAGAATTATTATAATTGTTATCAGGATTGGGTTGCTAATAGAAGGCGGATTAGGGAGAATTATTTGCCATTTCACTTAAAGTCATCTATCATTTTTCGATATATAACGCTAAAAGAATAAATAAAATATTGCACTGATTCAAAAAGGCCTCAATGTTCAATAAAAAAAACCGGCTTTACGATCAATTAGCCTTCACATTGCACTCCAAGTGTACAGTAAAGTGCAAAATAATTAAATGCAAATTGCCATGCCTATAAGGATAAACCGGGATTAAAGAGCTAACTGACTACAGCTCACTGACAAAAATGACTAAATTATTTTTCAAATACTTACAGGAAGAAACACACATAAAGTGACCGTCTTCCTCTTAAACATGAAAACATTCATAATAGGTAAACCCGAATTGCAAACGATTAAAAATATAACAATTTATCAGGATTAATTAAGCCAATAAAACTGTTCAACATTTATTTTACATAAATGTATATACCATGGGATTTTCAGAATACAATGGAATAAAAACACCATAATCACAATAAGCAAAATGGTGTATGGTGTTTAAAAAAACAAACTGGTATGGTCTGCGTCCGTGGTGCTGTTCATATTTTGTGTGATGCAGAAATTGACAGTTATATTATTTTAAAAGTCTGATGATTAAGACTTTCTTTTAGTCAAAACTTGATCTTTATTGTTTTTGGTTTTCATTAATTGGAAAGCACACATTTTTGTTACGAACTAGACCCAAATATTTCTGAGTGTTTCAAAATAGAGCTGAATAAGGTGGGCTACGAAAAAGGCAAGGGAGACTGGAATGGTCATTTCTGGCACATTATTATCCATCAGCCAGACAGAGCCAACCCCAGATAATGCACAATCCCATATTTGAACCCCAGACCTGTTCACCAGAAAGCACAAACCATACTGCCATGTGATCGTTGTCTAGCCGGTTCCCGGTTTAAGCTTTAACCAGCATTTTTATATAAGAAATCAAAGTTTTAATACGTAGTTATATGAGTTATACCAAACCATTTGCTTGACTCCGACAAAATTATTTAATGAGCTCACACGGGATTACTGTTACTGCAGACGAATTTCTCGTCATTTTTCAGTGACTCCCCTAGTTAAGCATTATTATGGTCTGTTATTCACTTGGGTTATTTAAAACAGAGAACTCACAATTTTCAAAAGTAATTAACATTTACTT
Organism: Schistocephalus solidus; assembly: GCA_017591395.1. Classification (NCBI taxonomy): domain Eukaryota; kingdom Metazoa; phylum Platyhelminthes; class Cestoda; order Diphyllobothriidea; family Diphyllobothriidae; genus Schistocephalus; species Schistocephalus solidus. The sequence goes on from WEDG01011493.1 coordinate 32,233, forward strand.
TTTATGAAAAGCGGTTGTGTTGTACTAAGTGAATGACGATCAGAGACCCTGTATGTGTTGGCGTGCTAATCAGAATAGTAAGCGATATTACTTTTAAACCTTGAATATAAACATTATTTATCCCAAATATTTAACCTTTATAATGTTAGGAGCAAATGTCTTTTATGCAATCTCCTCTGTTCTAATTATGCTAAAGTCCAGAATGCATTGAATATAACCATCACCGACAATCGCGGGTGATGCAAATTTCGGTAGCTGTTGAGTTGCAGAGCCAACTTATTCATTAACTGCGGTGTTACCTTAAAATAACTTTGCCTTACTTTATGCTTCCTCTTCTGATGGGTTTCAGTGGGGTCCGACCTGTCTGAAGAATTGAACTGTCATTGAAGCAAACATATACAATGTTTTCACAAATATCTTAAAATATAAGAATTCTTAGTTCAAATGAGCAAATTTATTCGACACACAGAATACAAATCCTTTTTCCCGTTGCCTAGATTTTACTAAAACTATTCTTTAATCTTTACTGTTAAAACAAAGCAAAAATAAATTCTGTCACAAATCTAATTATTTGGATTCTCCTGTTAATGTGTCTCCTGCTGATAAATAACTTTGTAGAGAATAATTCTCGCACGTGGTAATATTTCATTGCGACTTGTTGGTTGGTAGAATTGAAGGCGGTAAATTTCATTTAAACTTTTGTTTTTAATGTGCAATCAGTTTTTTTAAATCGGAAATGAGCACACTGCTTTTGAAAGCTCAGCAGCTTAGGGATATCTCATTGTTTTTAAAAAGATGACATTTCAATTAGCTGAGAACTGAACATCCTGTCACATGTTGATAACAAGCAATCTCAGAATGCAGGCTTTTTGATAAATGCCTCAGCCACTTGGACAGAATATATGTTTTGATACCCACATACAGCCTGTGTTAAAGTTAACTTAAATAGTCCTAGATACAAAATACCAAACCGTATTCATTTGTGTTTTTTTACAAATCTAATTTATATGATAGCAAGACGTTACTGGTTTCTTGAATATTAAATAATGTATATTATGTGATTCGTTTTACATTAACTATCGATATAACGTAATGCGGACAGTGAAAAATGGCGTTCATTATGGAAAAGTTAGTCGGCTTTGGGAGCTGTATTAGTCAAACGTTATCACTATGGTATAATTTAGAGGTTTACTCTATATGCATATAAAATAAATTAAAGACTTTTAAACCGTTTTTGTGATAGCAGTTGGTACACATTACTGTTTTGCAATGCAATTAATATTTTTTTCATAAATATCTGACTAGGATTGCAAGCACAGTTATCGAAATAGAGCAGTTTTCATGCTGGTCATATATGTGTCATAAATTGAGTTCAAACTCCCAAAAATTTGTTTAAAAATTTTTATATGGAGTATCTTATTGTTTACCACAACAGCATTTGTTATATATTAGACATTTTCTGTCCTACCAATTTTATCAGACAGACGTGAATTGTGACAAAAGTGGACAGAAAAACAAGCATATTGGGACCAATTCAATAAACGTTAGCGTGCGGTGAGCAGATATTGGAATACTCTCAAAGTTCTAATCTGCTTTTCATAAGCATTTCGAAAATCTGACTAAAATTTGGATACTTTCAAAGATCATGATGAAATAACAGTGTGAATAGTCAAAACATGAAAGCTAACTCTGATTGCACTATGTTGACACATTTCTTTACATTACAAATGTCGATGAAAATATAATATTTTCATTCATTTTATTAACCCAGATAACCAGACTGCCAAATAAATATTTCTGTAGTTAAGTCGAATAGAATTAGGCCATTAAAAGGACCTAATTATACATCATAAATGTTACATCAATGATATAACGGGCTTTGAATTTCTTAGAAAAATATGCTCTTTTCGTGATACCGACATTTTGTGCCTATGGTTCTTTCATTAGCTGATTACATGTGCTTGTGATACATAATTATTTATCAAAATTACATGATAACCTTTAAATAACGTTAAGTACCTTTTTCCAAACAGGCACTTTGCAAACAAAAACCCCGCATCACGAAATCAGAAAAGGCAAAGCAAACAGCCAGAACATACTGAACAGCGACTCAGCAGCACTATTGCATCCCTGTCGCCAGCAGGACCCAAAATTGCATTTTACGACAACAATTGCCTCAACAAATACCACTGAAGGAACAATAACTTCTCCGCACTTTCCCTCGCCCTATCCGAAATGTGTTAATGCGACCGTATTTTTTATCGGTCAAACGCATGAACGCGTGTACTTGCAGTTCCTACTTTTGGAGTTGGGTGACCACACGCGGTAAGTTCTCTTTGCTTGACTGAACTTAAGCCAAATCGAACGCTCATGGGTTACAACTACATAGTTTTTTTTAAATGCGGGTACTGAGCAACCTATCCACCAGAATGAAGTCTTACTTAATAGCATGGACTAAAATACCTACTACATAGCCATTACTAATTCAGGAGAGAAGACTTCGGAAGACATTAACGGATGAAGCATCACAGTAAACAGGAAAAGGGTATGTTCTCTGATAGGCATGAACATCTGTGGTAAAACGTTCACCCCACACACTAATTGGAGCTAACAGATTAGTTCAAATATTGCAACACAAAACCCGGCTAAGATTACTAACAGGGACAAAAGCCACAAACTTTCAAAATATAGTAACGCCTGCATTACCGGGCGATGGCAAAATAACTTGCAGTAGTCACGGTATATTTTAGCATTTGAGAACATATAAGTACACAATTGACTTAACTATGTCAAAGGATTGACTAAGACAAACAGAGACATAATTCCTCCTTAAGGTCCACATGCTACAATAGAGCATAATAGAATGAAAACAGCACCATAGATTACATTTATCCTAATTAGAAGGGACTAGATAATTAGAAAACTTGTTTTTACTTTAATAACTGCTATTTGTGGTTCTAAGAGTGGTCAAAATGTTTTCCAAAAACAGTTTTTCCAAAATTAAAGAGCAAATATTTAAAATAATATACAAATTATTTTTCCCAAGTGTCAGTTATTCGTACAATAATCTACATGTATTGTTGATAGACAAATTGTATAAAACACTTAGTTTTTTAGAAAAGTTGACTTGGCTGGTCACAGAGTAAACTGTTGTTAGTTGATAAACTGAACGTCTGTTTGAGTGGTAGTCCCTGTAGTTGATTTTAATTTGAAACAATGCGTTCGTTTACAGCTCTTTATATAAAAATACACACATCCAATTGCATGGAGTTGTGAATAACTTGTGACGTTAAATTTAAAACATTAAAATAAAACGATATATCACAAAAAGCACAGTTTTAAGACTTTAAACAAAACTGCCTTTCAGTACAGTTTTTATTTAATAGATATTGCAATTAATATCAAAAATGCAAATAGCAATCGCTTTCTCAAACATTAAAATGTATCTAATTATGCAGCTGATATTTCAAACAAAATAAGTGAAGTAAGACCTGCAAAATATTTCATGGCCTAAATAAAAATTGGTATTATTCGTAGGCAGCAGACTAATAACGCTATAAACGTCGATTATATTCGATCAAGATTTGCAATCCATAATAGTAGCATTTCGGAACCCATAATGTCCTTCATTTCTCGAAAAAATGAAATTTTAATTTTATTTCAATTTTCGGAAGCCAATCAGCCATGGCTTAGTGCAATTGCACTCGCTTAAATGAGTCTTGTGGCAAATGACTTAACTCAAAGACAGCTTACGAAGGACTCCTTTGTTTTTTCCTATTTAATCAAGTAATATTTTACCAGAAGACATATATTTTGTTTTAACGTGATTCCAATAAACCTGCTGGTTGCGACCGCATAGCTCAGATTGGCTAAGTGGCAATGGTACTCTAGGCGTTTCTTAGTTGTTGTCGGTGTGAATCCTACCGAGGTCTGTACGCTTCTGCAATAATAAAAAATAGATTTCAGAATTATTTTTGACCTTTGGAGATTTGATTAAAATGACACTAATAAAATGTTTTTTAGTAGTCTGATGCATGAATACACATAGAAGGTTTGGTGGACTTAGAAACAACCAAATGAGATCTGCTGATTAAATCTGTAGGATACTCAATTTCCCGAATTAAACAACTCTTAAATTACAGATTTTCACAATGTTTTATAAGAATTGTATTAAATAGAATGGAAAAAATTTTTGGCAATAATTAAGTTAAGGTTTTACAGTAAAAGCATTGTAGGTTATGTTGTTTTCTATTACGAACACTGCGTTTCACATACGCACGAAATATTGCAACATTTCAGCTAAGAGTATAAGCAATATCTATCTCAAACCTTTTACCTGATTAATGCCGTTCTTACCGTAGGCTTGGCTATGTCAATTAATATTTTGTTGCGTGTTTTTCATCATCTGAGTGCCAAATCAATTAAGATAATGCCTACTTAGTTACTTAATTATTAACAGTTCTTTACGTTTTCATTGGCTTGATGTACTCGTGCTGGATGATTTTACGAAAAATCATCACCTGCATTTAAAGGATAAATGTCGGTGACCATCATATACTCATCAGCAAAAATAAAGTGTTAAATACTCTCTTTCATACTTAGGACATTACTTGCCTTGGTTTAAACCATTGAAAGTCTACATTCTACGATATCATTCTTATGTTTTCTTATCAGGGCGTTCTAAACTAAACAGTTTTTTTTCATTTAAATTACAAAAAATATGTTTATTGAAAGAGGTACGTATTCACAAATTCAAGAAGTAAGACAATTAGCAAAGCGCAAACCGGGATCCAACTGAAATGCAATTTTAATAGGGGTTCATTATCTGGCACATAATTATTGAGCCAGTGGTCCTGCTATGTGTGCTGAACCTCTCTAAAATCCACATGCATGTTGATCTCTGTAATATAACCACCATGTTTTATAAGGTATGTCAATTTAATTCAAAAACGGGATAACTGTCAACGGACTGAATGTATGTAAGGAGTAAAATTTACATAAGCAAGGAGTTACAAAAGAAAGATACATAATGGTTTTCATTATCGGTTTTTTCTATGTAGTGTTAAATAATTAAATAGTAGAATGTCGTTTAACGTCTCTGCCGGCCAGTAACATTGTTGGACAGAAACTCATGATAAGCAACTGATGAGGATGGTTTTGAGTACTAATCTCAAGGTACACCATCGGATGCTAACAAATTATCCCAGTGTTCCCTTGATCGCTAGTAGTTGAATCTTCATTAAAATTGCAAAATAAAATAATAAATTCTGATAAAATATAAAAAAGAACTTATTTATATTAAAATAACGTTGAGTAAATGCCTGAAGACTATGATTCAAAAGAATACAATGGCCAAAAACGTGCTATGCTTTATACACAATAATCAACATTAGGGTTTTATTAACCCACTGTAAATGGTATTTGGAATGCGCACAAAGCTAAAGCCGCACAGCGAGAGTGATGTGTCCCATCTAGCATGTTGCTGCCACGCCAGCTATTTGAGCCTTGTGCTGACTGTGGGATTCTTGCTTAAGTTATGCAATTTGAACCTAATTTTTGAGAGAAAAAGAGAATGCGCTAAATCTTGCGCATGTAAAACATTGCTATATCTTAATTGTGCCCATCAGTTGGAGGGGAAAACAGAGGTTATCCTCGGCAATGACAGTCAACAATCGTGTCAAAATGATTAGCTCTAGTGAGCTTGACATTGTAGAAAAAACAGTTTCTTCAACGAGGATACTTCAAAAGTAAGGATCCACTTGTTTAATCAGCTCAATTGTACTCTCCACACATGTTGTATCTCTGTCCTTACCCATGCATTTTTCATTTATAAAAGGTGACACAGCTTACCTTTTACACTGTCTACTGCTGTGTTTTCAAATGCCTTTAATATGCACACGTTAAATTGAGAAATTAATGAGTTTTAATGTTCAATGAAATATATGCTTAATTGATGTTCAATGAGTATACATTTGGACATAGAGCTTAGCACCCCCTAAACTCGCAAAGAGCACAACCATAAAAATTATAAGTACTTAATTTAAATTGTTAGATGAAATTCTCACAAAGTCTGAAATGCTTTTCCCTACTGAATTCTAAAATGCATATAAAATGATAATAATTATGGATATAATATAACAAATCTATGGAAAAAATTTATATAAAAAAGAAAAGCATGCTGATAAAACAAGGTGCGAAACGGTTCTCCCCAATTTAAAAATTCGGTCCATTACCTGAAAGATCAATTTATGAGTAATTGCAATAAAAAATATTCGATTTTCTTTTTTGATTTAATATAATTTAACAAACGGAATTCGTCGAAGCTTTTCTTTTTGTTGCCTTAAACGATGTGAGTTCTTCTACGCGTTGTTACAAATAAACACGAAACATTCCATTATTATTTGCAATAAACGCCTCTATTTGATATGACAGCAAAACATTAATAAATTAGTGTTAGGAAGAAAAAAAAATAAATTATTACACGAAATCGACTTGGTGTAATAAGAGTGGTATTTACGTTAAGGCAGAGATATAATAATCAGAAGCATCATGTAACATTATGTTTTAAATTGAATGTGATACACGAAAGATTTCAAAAATCTTAACTGAAGTCATTGTCTCTTTGTTGTAATGTTACAAATAATACCGTTATTTTTGATTTTTTTGATCAAGAACGATATTATGGATATATATCCTTTCAAAAATATAAAGAGATTTAAGCAGTCGATTAAGATTTACGATAGCCTACTGTCCCAAATGAAACAATTTTATTGCATAGTCGATAGGCAAATTAACAGTTATCTTTTTAAGCAGGTCAGTCTAAGAAGGATTTGCCCTTCATTTATAAATTATGAGTATAATAAATATAAACCTGTAATTATTGTAAATAACATTTGTTCCAAACAAAAAATCTTTTTCGCTGAAAAAGGAGAAAACTGAAAATAAAAATAACGCGACGCATTTGAATTTAGTTTACTTACAAATATCATGGAGCTTTGGAGATTAATTAATTAATAGTATAATAATATTTTACGATTCCATTTAAAAGTCCCTATCGGTGAAATTCTTAAATATTGCATAAATATTCAGTTTTGGTGGTTGTCAGGTATACAAATAATAGTTAATAATTAATTATTCAGACTAAAACTCTTCCAGATCAGTAATATTTACAACGTGCTTACATAACTACTAGAATATGTTCGTAAAATCCTTAGCCATTAAGGTTTGTGTATAGTCAGATAATGTTGATTAATTAGGGAAAACATTTCAAAGTAAATGTCTGATTAAAACTTCTGTGGACTCAACCGAAACCTTTCTGTAATAGTTAACAAATTGAGCAAGAGGGGCATTTATCAATCATCTGCAAATATACATCAGATGTTATTTAAAAGAGTTTATTCTTGTTTTAAGCCAAGCTTACTTATATTTATTTGTCTAAGTCTACTTAGCTCAATTGATAAAATAGCAATATTTCCTAAAAAATTGATTTAAAGGAAAGCACATTAAAGAGCAAGTACTGATATCAGAAAATTTACAGGGTACTGCTGCATACCAATTTATTTAATTGTTAAGTTATTTTAAAGATGGAGTTATTTTTTTTCATTAAGTTAACGGTTATGCAATTTGCATGTTTGCGATTAAAACAGTAAACTGATTACTAAAAACAAAGGCGGAAAATGTAAAGACACGTAATGTATCATGATCTAATAGGAGGAAAAGAAGTGAGCAAATGGAGACAAAATTCACCATATTCATGAACAATCCTTGTGAAAGGCCCAATTGACACATTTAGTCCTTAAGCGTGCAAATATGCGTTTAAAATTACTTATTTACTTAATGTTTCAATCGTAGTTTTTATGCCAAATGGCAATTAGAATGCCTCGAGGTTAAGAGTTTAAAGCATCATCACATCACAATTATCTACAAATCTTTAAAATTTCCGACGTAGGAGGTCCATTCATAATGCAAACTAGGGTAACCGAAACGACAAATAATAATCTTCAAATAATTCCTGCTACTTCGCATGTCATTGAACATCTTAATATTCTTCTGAACCTGATACTGTTTCCTAGGTTTATCTTAAAAACAGCCTAATTTACTGCTGACAAATAAAATGTTTAACGTCAGCTTTTATCTGCTTGTAGTTCATCCATTTCTTTCATGAAATTCTCCGCGAACGTGAACATTGATAGAGGCATTAAGTGCAGTTTTACCCTTTAAAATATGTATTTCATCCACAGCAATGGTCACATTTCAAAATATATTTATACAGACCTGCGGATTTTAAGTCAGTCACAACTAAATTGTGACTTTTGGTGCGCACACAAACATTATACCTAATGTTTTACTATGTGCCTTTTCCATTTAGTTGTTTGAGTAAGGTCTTCTATTAATCGCGTCTGCCCGTTGATCGTAGCACGCTTATTTGGATATTTTTAGTAAGATTATTCATTAGCTCTCACACTTTTGAGTTTATAACCAGAACGTGTATATAGCTGCATCGTTTTCGTACTTACAAGTTAAATTAGCTGCAAAAGCGACATGCCAACTTCTTTACGTGAAACAGAATGGAATAAATCTACTTGACGATTTATCGCCTAATTTTAACATAAGAATGAAGCATATTCTTGTAAAGGGACTACCTGACGACTGTAAGAAGGACATATTTTTTCACAACATGTCAGGGAAGCATATAACATAGAATTAAACATGTCACGAAAATTCAGGTCAATAAAAATGAAGCAAGGCATATTTTTATAAAGTAATTTGTTGTAAACAATAAAATGATAAATTTGTTCCAATGAACTTTTATAAATTAACATCACTTAAACAATTTGTGTGCGGACGTCAGCGTAATGCTGAATGACGCAAAAGATCTAGACACAGGTTGTTACCAAATATGCTTTCAACTATTGTTATCTCTAATTGTAAACCTGAATCTATATTGCCTTTCTTAAATTGTCTACAAAACTGTGCATCGTAATCAGGGCAATAATTTTAAGTAAGCACTATTGCATGCGGTTTGAAGGTTTTTAATAAAAAGCTTTTCCTCCTGTTTTCACTTGACAGACATGCGTTGTTTAATAAAGCATTGTTTATTAGAAAGCTAATTGATCAGGAGTTCATCAAGACACATGTAATATATTTGTTCCTTGGTACAAAACGTTTTATAAAAAAGAGCAGCGAATGCAGCCAACTTAAAGGTTTCTTTTTTTCATTTACCAACAGTAATAATATGCTTGAATAACTATACACCAGTAAAAAGCATGTATTCATTAAAGAAAACCTAAACGCATAAAGTTTATTACTAAAAATACCTCTTTTGTACGAAATTATCTTAAGATTTATTTGGCATGTAAGTAGAAGTGTGTGGAAGTTGCGCTGTCCTTTTATCATTTGTTACCAAAAGCTTACAGAGGTGGCCGTTTAAATTTTGAAAATTGATTAAAAATGGATTTAATTGTAGCTATACTGTCTCCGTTTTTATTTATGCAATCAGTTTTAAATAAAAATGCAGTAGATAACAAATACTTTAAAATTATAACAATAACGGTTCACATAAAGTTATACGAGTGAAAAAAGCTTTTAAACTGAACAATGACCTGCCGAAATATAAACTCATCAGATCCTGAAAAAACCAGTGCCGGTGTTTTTTATACGTCATAATAAGGCTTAGTGATTATTTATGGAACGAAATGCTTTACAATTAATTTTAAATTATACTGTGATAATATAAACGGCAAGTTGTAATTTGTTCTTTGAAAAGATTCCTCAAATTCGAATACATTTTTCTGAACGATTTATTTTGTCCTTCAACTGACATGGAATACAAGTCCTAGAAAACGTCCGTGTGATGGGCATTTAACAGTCAGGTACTTGTTTATCATTTACGAAAATAACATTTAAGGGAACAGACACTTAATAAGGAATTTTCAAAATACGTAGGGTGAGGCATACTTCAATATTTGTAGATATCTTTTAAAAAATATCGTAAGCAAATAATGGTTCAAGACCAGTAAAACAAAATCTTGGTCCATTTGCAAAGCTGAAAGCGTTTATTGTTACGTTTATTTTATAGTATCACGTGGGATCGCATATATCATATACCATGTATGAATACCAACATTAATTGGCACCTTACAAGTCATCAATTGTGTAATCCTACGAAATCACCTTGTCAAGTTAATCTAGCGTTCCATTCCCAGGGCAAGGGTATGCTTGCAGTTAGGTGCATGTCGGTTTACTCAAAACATTGCAGATGTTGACTTCTATTTTTGTCTAAATTAGTTGCAATAAGCGCTACGCCGCTGGTGACAAAATTCAGTTTTACGACGGACCATCAACGAAGTCACCACCACAAATGAGCATATGTGGCAGTCAGCACTCGGTATTTGGCAATCAAAAATCAAGATCAGAAGTCTATCCGTTTTCAATCGTATCTTCTGGTAATCATTTTACAATGCAATTTTCGGCGGACGATTTTTCTGGCCAATTCGAGTTTGGCTATCGAGCAGTTTACAGGTTTGAAGTTATGCGCCAGTGGATGTATAAAGCTGACCACCAAGCGCGAACACAGAAAGGACTTGTGGTGGCTCAGCAGGTGGCTGTAACCAAAACGGTGCAGAAAAAGCATTTAACGACCAAAACGAAGTCTGTTTCAAATACCTCATGCAACCATCGAGTAAATTTCTGGATGAAAATTCTTTTTTGTTATGGTATGTCACACCTTCTGTGAATTTTCTACCACTGGTGTTAATTCAATCTTTAAGACACTGGTTCATGTCACGGTGTATTTTGCTTACCATTATTTCCAAGTTAGAGATGTCATAATACTGCTCTAGAGACAATGATAATCCAAAATACTGGAGAGTGAGTTATGCTAACATTTAATAAATTAGTAATCAAAACACATTTCGAAGAAGATTTATTATACTTTACGTGTAAGCATTTACGTTTAGAAGGTTCTTGACTAAATCAATTTTTGGTATTTTTGTATCGTGTTTTACTTATATCATTTTTTTTCAGGAACATTTGCGCTTCTTTTGCGAACAATATTGTGACTATTTGGCTGATTGAAGCTACCAAGTTAAATGTAGATAACCAATTGTTACTTTATGTTTCAATATGTTAGCCTTATTGTATTATGATACAATAAAAAAATGATGGATATTTTTCATAAGCCCGACTTTATTTTTGTGACTCTTTGGGCATTCAACTGTTTAAAATAAATTAACTGCTGGAAAACATTTACATGTTTTTGAATTTATAGGTCGCATGATATCGATGATGCAGCTTAGACGAGATTGTCTTAATACGCCACCAAAGTTGAAAAAGATTTCTTGAAATTTTCATTAAAAGCATCCATAAAATGCACTCGTCAGGTTTTAGTTTACTATTTAACTACAGTGGACTTTTAACCAAATCTCCTTACTTGGATACATTCAGCGCACCACAAGTTCTTTATCAATTCGAAATTCCAGAAAGGTCTCATAACCGGCAAATAAGGTAATTTATTAGTGATCGGCTGACACAAGCATCAAATATCTATCGGCTTATTGGTAAGCTCATGAAAGAAGAAACTTATGATGCATTTCATAGCTGCACGTCACAGGGATAAAACATTTTAACATGAAACCTTCCACCAAAAATTACATTTTTCTTCAATTCTTCGTTTTTGTGTCTAATTTTCAAACGCTTTTTAGAAGTCATCATAAAAGGGTAAATGGAAACTCACCCTAATGAGGAAGTTGCGTATAATGGATTCTTATTTTATATAAAACTTAAAAACTTAATCCTTGTGACTCTTTAGTGCATTTTGGTCTCATGAAATGTTTCACCTTTTTTTAACAATAAAAATTTGAATTTACTAAAGTGTTTGAATAAAGCTTCACATTTAATGTAAAAGTGTTATCCTGGTAATTTAATATAAAATTTAACTTTACTATTAAAAATCCTGATAAATCATTTAAACAGTAAAATTTGACAAGCAGTTATGCATTTCATCCGTATTCTTATACCATTAGATTGAATTCTGTTAAAGTTGAAAATAAATCAATTTTATCTATTTTTCTTTTAAAATGTTAACGAGGTTTAGTAAAACATCTTGTTACTGCTGAGACTGCTGCTCATTAATTTTTTGGACTATCAATTTTCGCCTTGCTCACTTATATATTAATACTTAATCCGACGTGTATAAGCAATTCAAAAAAACATTTGTTTTATTTTGCATTTCATTTCTTAGCGCAATTAGCTGCAATTGTTATACACTTAATATGATCGCTGATCATGCCTTTTTTATATTCATTACAAACTAATATTTAATTCAGCGTGCAAATGCAAAGCGGATAGGTCAAAGTGCCGTCCACATTGATTTCACAGACACTTTATGTGAGTTAGAGTTTCTGTGAACCGTTACGGCCAAATATGAAGTAGCTAGTCACAATTCTTGCACTAATTATTATGCAAACATGTCCCTTATTCTAACAGAAAAGGACACTTAAAAAATTCTGAAATTTGATAACGATTTAAACTGATAATTTAAGTCAGGTTGTAGTATTTACTACCCTGCAGCCTAATCCTGTGATATGTAGGCCATGACAGGTTATCAGTTTCTGAAAGAAATTAAGGGATGATCAATCTAATTTAGTTCTGCGTTAGAAGAGCTTTTGGTGGTTTGAGTCAGCCATTTTTGCACTGCTGAAGAGCCTTATTAATTGACTTTTGTTGACAAAGGTTCTTCATTGTTTTCCTTTTTGACTTTTGATAACTTTAGCTTTATGAAGCAACATATGGTAGAGCATCCTCTGTCTTATTGTTCACAAACCGTGTACACCCATGAACACTTTGTCATTTTGGGCACGAGGATGCCAATTTTTCCGATACTTTTTCTTTACCGTTTGAACACGCAATTATCCAAATACGTAATTGTAAATCCAATTCCGTTGCTTTTGTATCCACCTTAACGGAGCGATTTTAACTGAAAATAGCATTCCTAAAAGGATTGGGTATTTTGGTGATTTTGGTTAATTTATCTTAAGGGAAACGCCATAATGTCCACTTTACAATTTTCGTCACCATTTTGGTAAGGCAGCAAACAGAATGGAGGGAATGAAAGCGTTTTATCGACCAATCATATATTTGAAATTTGTGCATGTATGTTTATGCTTTTTAGCAAATTTCTGGCCAGAATGGTGACAAGTTAAATTTTCCAATAGATATGGTGATTTCACCAGACTCAAAGGACAGCGTTTTTGCCTGATATTTTATTTCACCAGCCTTAAAATCTTTTGACTTAAACTAAAGCCACTAGTCTCCTTGAACTTCTGTTCTTACCGCACGGGTATCTTAAGCTTGAATGGTGCCAAAGGAATTTGATGTGTCACCACATTGCTCCGATATTAAATTTGTGGATTCTAACAATGCCAGCTGGTCGACTACCTCCTGAAACATCTGTAGAATTTTGCACGGAAAGTGCAGCCCGATGGGATTAAATATACCTCTAATATTCACTGATGAATGACGAGCCGATCTAAACCGATAAGACAGTGAGCTCTTTGTCTACAGCGTATAGCGTTGGACTTATATTAAACAGATCGCGTGTTCGCGCCTCGGGTGCGCACCACCTGCGGTTGGGTATGAGTGAATGATGACGGCTAATGAGCCGTCTTATGTTGAATTTTCATCGTTAGTAAGGTTATCGGTGGCAGTTTACTAGGCAACATCGTCCAGGGTGGTGAACAATTAAGTTTGCAGCCTCGATTAACTAGCTTCTTGTAAGTATGCTGCTTAGGATATATAATTTAACGTCAAATAGAAATAACTAAATAAGTGGTATGAGACACAATTTTATAATCTACCATTGTTTTTATATATATATATGATAGAAGCGAAGATGCATGTCCCCGGACATAAAATGAGAAGAAAA
>WEDG01011494.1:5000-78737 GCA_017591395.1 Schistocephalus solidus
TTTTCACGCAGGAGTAGGCAAGGCTGCACAGGCGAATGGAACTTGAGTCAGCAACAGTGTCGCTGGTCGCGGGAGCCAACTGCTGCATGCATCCATCCTCTGTCCTCGAAGGTCGTGGCCATCCACGAATGCCTGCCTCCTGTTTAAACTGGTCAACTGTAGCCCTTCCATGACATGGTGAATTTCTACCGCCAGTTCTCTCAGAAGGCGCCGATCCCACTTATTTGGATCAATTTTGCTCCCGACGCTCCCACCTCCATCATACTCCGATGCCTCCAATGTTGCATTCGGCGCGGTTCTTCAGCAGCACCTTGCCAGTTCGACGCATTCCTCACCCACTGTGGCCATCAGGCTCACTTCTAATCGTGTGTTACTCTCGTTTTTAGTCTTGTGCATATCCTTCGGCGTTCTTTTACGCCACCCTTCGATCTCGGATGAAGGTTCTGCGTCCAAGTTCCAGACTAACTTGTCTTTATTAGTCTGATCACTTTTCTTTAACTGCATTGTTTGTTTTACTATAACGTACGCAATTCTGTTGGAGCTTCCCACTTGGCATATGAACAAGAGGATTAGGACCTGCAATATTTTATAACTACCTTTACATAGTCAGGCTAAATAATATACTTTGTGGCCGCTCAGCGTGACGATTACTTTCATCACATGCTCAATGACTAAAACCACAATTTCAAACCTTGTGTGTACAGCCTGAAATAACCATCCCAATGTCCTCGTCTTTATCCGTAAAATTCCTTGAATCTGGCAGCGTACTGGGGTCAAATATACCTATATACCTATTTCGTCGATTTCTGAGTACTCGCATCTGCCATATGCGCGACTTCATTATAGGTCCAGTTTTACTGACTTACAAATATGCTTGTGCGTGCAACGTCAAGCATGTCGTCTGCCCTGACTGAAGATCAAACGGACTTTTCCCTTCACCGATCCGATGGCAGGATGGTACGTTTCCTGTCCGTTTTTGGTTAATGCTCCACAGGCGGGAGTATATTGCTGAGCTCTCACAGGCAAATTCTGGCACAACCAACGGAGTTACTTTGCGGTACAGACAGTCAGCAGTTCGAATTAACTGTTCGACGAAAAACAGCGAGCGGTTTCAACTTCTAAATCCGCCCCGCCTGGATGGGGGTAGGGCTGACTGCTGATTGCACATAAGCCAGAAATAACTATTACTATCTATTTCGTTTTCGTCTATTTAATGAGACCATGATCGATTTAAATAAGGCCCGTGTCAAGTATGCGATATCCAAAGGGTCGTAAATGGCACAATAACTCTCATATGATGCTTGCTTATCACACTGTCATGGTTGCAGAGCGGATTATGAGCCCTTCTTTCTGCTAAAGCTATCTGTTTTGATCACATAGTAACGGGAAGGTACTTCTCGAGAGGGCTACTAACAAAAGCCTATGCCGGCAGAAATGACAGTTCGCATTCCAAGTGTGTGTGTGTGTATATATAAGTGAAAAAGAAGGCTGTCCACTTGCCGAAATCATGGCTTTATTTTTCGGAGCTTTCGAACTCTTACCGATGTTCATCGTCAGAGATAAAGGCGGCAACAAAAACCAGTAACAGTTATAGGGGGCAAGGGCCAATAAGACACCAGTGATGCCAGTCCGGAGGTGACTGCGCAGGTCTCTGTATGCCAGTGCCAGATCGATAATTCGATTGAACGATTTCTCATCGGAGGCCCAGGCTTCAATCAATGTCCGGCTTGTCTTACGTCTGGCGTGGGCCATTATCTTCCTGGCTGGGAAGTTAAACTCGTGACCCGTTTCATAGGTGTGGACAGCCGTCACCTCTTCTCACAGCCAGATTATGCTCATTTATGCGCGATCCAAGCATACATCCAGTCTGTACTGTGTAGCTACGGGAGCATTTTTTGGCAAGGGATGCGATACGCTACACCCGACTGCTCATTAGGATTTAATTTGTCCTTGATTCTCATGACCTTACTGCACATCGTAGCTTTAGGTTGGTATGCAATTCCGACACCAAGTCCCGCAACAATGCGCTCGATCGCTTCTGACACGTCCCTGATGTATGGCATCGCATGTCATACCGTAGGGGTTGGTTCTGGTTGGGTCCTCTGGGGGCGAGCACGTAGGCATCGGCTTATGAACGCCTTCGGATAACTGTTTCGCATAAACTGGTCACGGAGGTACCGGAACTCACGGGCTTTTTCTTCCAGGTTGCTGCAATGAGTCTGGATGCGTTTGAATAGTGTTCTCACACAGTTTCGTTTGTGAGCCATGGAATGGTTGCTGGGAAAGTTGGGAAGCTGAGTGGTGTTTGTCGCTTCCCTGTAGACAGCCGTTTCTACTTCGCCGTTAAGACTTCACCTGACGATTACATCAAGGAAGGGGAGCTGCTGCTCTTTTTCTTCTTCCATCGCGAATTGTATATTTTGGAAAATTAAGTTAAGGTAATCATGGAAATGCTGCAACATGCTCCTCTTGACGATGACAATTGTGACATTTATAGCTAACTGACCCGTTATTAATATTTCTGCCTCGAAGCATTCAAATCCCCCGTTCTACACCGGTTCGCAGTGCGTCTATGAGGAGTCATATCCCAGGAAAATTTCCTTCTTCTCGTAGAGCGAGGCAGAATGTCACCGGTAAAAGGAATGACTTTGCTATTGAGGTTTTTAATTTAAAATGGAATAAGGACATCAAAATAAATGGAAAGAAATTCATAATACTTAAGTAGTCGTTTTAGCGAGTGTGATATTCACCTGCGACCGGAAAGACGCGCATACAAAAACTGGCCTTCTGGTGTGCCTGAAACATCTTAGATTGTGTCTCATGGTAATCAATGCTGCGATTCAGCATTAGTAATATTTTTTAATCAAAAACAAATTTCAAGCTTGCACTCAACATTTCATGTTGAAGGTCACCTACTGCTTTCGGTCACGTGATGTGCTGCCCAGAGGTAGTACTTAAAAGAACTCTCTTTTTTAGAATCAGTGACAAAATTAATGTAGTCAGCGGGGCAGATCTGATCAAAGAGCACCGGGCGAGGTCTAGGCTGAAAAATCGTTTATTTACACGTCAAAGTTACTTAACCAATCATAATATAGAACTTAGGTCGAATCGTGCTGGATACTTCGAATTCCGTTGTGCGGTTACTGGTTAGCTAGGTGAGATGGCCGAAGTGATGGGCGAAAGTGACGGGTCTTGTTCAGATTTTGTCAGGTGTATGAGGACAATGGCTGTATGGATGCGTGAGAAGGACTGCTTAAGTTTGCAGGTGAAGAGTGGGATTACGCAGCGGACAATCTCACCAAATAAAGAGGCTAATCTAAAAGGCCTTCTGACCGAATTGCCCAGGATGGTGGGCCTAAAAAGGTGTTCCAAAGTTTGGCTTAAAGCACTAACGTCTGAGCCACATATTAACATTGAAATTCAAGAAGTAACTAAATAGTTTTAAAGCTATTGAAGCAGAATTCAATACTGATTATTCAAAGCTCAGAAGTTGGAAAAGGTTAGGCCAGACCTAGTATCGACGCTGGTTCCATTCGCCAAAAGATGGAGAAAACCGAGCTTGGATAATATCTTGTAGTTTTCTGTGTTCGTTATTTTTATTTGCAGTACGCTTTTATTTACCTGTCGCATAGATTAGAATTGTTCTTAGTTAATTATTAGATTTCGTATTCAGTTGTTTTCCACCAAAAACAAGTGCTTTACCGTCTGCCGTCCAGGAAATGTAATGCATTTTGATGCTTTTCCGAAGTTCTACCATAAGCGACCTTACTTAGCGGTCAAGTATACCTAAAGTAGGTGGTTCTCACCGTCCTAACCTGATTGGAGGGAAACCTGTTATTGTCATTGGAACGCGGATAAAACCATCGGCGATCTACCTGGTCGCTGCTAGTTCATTTTGTCATGTGCAGCCGGTTACACCCCAGAACCAAACCAGGAAAACGGGTTTGGTCTTGGTTCTGTGGTTGTAAATGTTCATGCTACCCCACTGAGCCGTGGGTCATCACCGTCAGTTGCGCTTGTAATCGTTTAATGACGTGACAGTGACGCTCATAGACGTTTATATGTCTTCCTGTCTGTAAAGCCCCGTCTGTCGTTGATTGGTCCTAACTCTGTCTGCTACCGTCTAGGAAAACATGTCGGAGAGAATGTGATCAGTCTCATAACCAATTCGGATCGATGATCCTCATTCCGACGAATCTCTGAGCCTTCTTGATTGACAGCTTTTGCTGGTGCCACCACCGTTGCTGTTACAGATGGAGAAAGGTACATTAGTTTCCAGTCCTGTTGTTAAGTCGCGTCTGGCATGATCGACAGCAGAGTGTAGGTAAGCAGAGCCTGTGTGCGTAAATTCTGCAACTTCTGTGGTCTAGATAAGGAGGACCCAATGGCCTCCAGTATTCCACCTTGTTACCAGGCACATATGTTTCAGGAATTGTAAGTTTCGCTAGTTCAGATGGCTTTTCTTTCCCATATGACGAGAGCTTCACCCACAGAAAGCTGCCAGCGATGCCAACCTCCCATTTTGCAGCCAAATACCTCGCCCTGGCGCCTACAGCACACGCAGAAAGAAATTGACCCAGACAGTTAGCTTTTTCATTGGCATCACGCGGATTCAGTTGATGGTCTAGGGCAGTGGAAGGATAAAGAGCATTGAACAGTGCGACTCCAAGGGACAATTTATTCGTTAACCTTACCGACAAAGACAAGGGAGACTGGAATGGCCATTTCTGGCTTATCAGCCGTCATCAGCTGGCCGCACCCAACTCCAGGTTGTGCACCAACCGAGGCTCCACTTCGTGACCTGATGGCTAGAGGTCGAACACTAAGCCATTCCTACTGCAGCTGTGCGGTTACTGGTGGAGCTCGAAATTGAGCTCGAAAGGCGGAACGTGACAAGTGAATCCCGTAAGTATTCGATGAGACTCCACTCCATCAATATTAGTCGTTAAGTTCATAATTACACTGAAGTTCAACAGAAGGTAGAGGTTGAAAGCAAGATTGTGCAGTTTTAAGTTTGCAACCTCTCAACTATCCTAATTATGATGCAATTTTCCATTCTATCGTGAAGTCACGTTGCTACAGGCAACGCCACCAATCACTATCATTAAGCCAAGTAATTGTTTCTATTTTTAGTAGGAAATAAATGCGTGGGTTTGCTTGAATTAATGTTTATGTAGGTAGGACAATCTCAGACTGATCCTGCTTGCGGCTCCCTGCCTCATGTTTCACTGCTGTTTGTCGAAAAAGACACTTACAATAGACATAGAGCGTGGACTGCACTCATCAGATATGTATTCAACTGAGAACCTTCCAAGCCACGGCTTTCAGCGTACCGTGATAGTTTCAAGCGCGTCAGCTTGTTTATAGTGAGGAAAATGTGCTGAGCTTGGAAGGTTGCCAACTGACAGCATAACTCGGACCGGGTGGTCAGCCCAATTGTGTGTTTTGTGTGTATTGGCTGACTGGCGGACTGAGAGTCAGGCTGCAATGGCTCCTTCTTAATGTGGCCTTTATGGCACTCCCACTCCGTGGGATCCGAGTCAGGTGTGGTGGTACGCCCAGGGGTGGCTCCGGCCGCGCCAGCCGCCTGCGCCCTCTCCCATCTCCGGTCTTCTTGACTCTGTCTGGGCACCGGACTCTGGTGGTGGAGAAGGAGAGAGTGCGGTAGCTGCAGCGCAATGCTACTATCACTTAAAACTAATTCACGCGCAAGTCACCGTCCCTGCACCACCTGGTGTGGAGCATACGGTGGACCTCGTCGAAATCGACGGTCGAACTCTCGCATTCAACTGGGAAATTTCAGGTAACTGAGCAAGTAACGTGCTGATAGGATCATTCGGACACGATAGCATTTTGCTTTCGTCAAACCCCCTAATTGGCTCCTCGGCACACGAAGGAAAAGAAAACTTCTTCCGTGTATTTTTTTATCAACTTTCGCATTTCCCTCAGAAGGTGAGAACAGGAAACTAGGCAATGGTTTAATATGTCTTTAAAGCGCAGAATATTCCGGCATTAAAATTGTGTTTATAAATTTTTATTAATGAATGCAACCAATTCAGAAGAACAAGATGCGATCGCTGGAAATAGAAGTTTATTGGCCTGAAATTTTGGTTTTTCACTCGAACCCATCATCAGAGACGATCGCAGAGAAGGGTAATAGGGACATAAGGTGTGCAGTATTCTAGGTTGTAGTGCATAGACAACCACGTGCCTACTATAATTAACAACACTCGTATTCATCGCGGGGGGTCGTAGTTGATGCGACGATTGCTCGTCAGTCCGCACGTGAGTAGGTAATAAACGCGATGTAATCACTGTTATCGATTCTGTTAGGAGGAACCGTCCTAACCGATTCCCTCACATACCGTCATTCATTTGTGATCTTCCGGTGCTATGTTGTGTGCCTAATCTTATTCGCGGTTAATAAAGGACATTTTTTGCTCTCTCTTCCCCACGCTGCACTATCGATCCGCCCATAGGCCGTGCGCCTGGTGATATCGCGCAGGCTGTCGACAGGGTATAGTGCTCTACCTAACCATTCGGATAAGCTGGAAGGGCAGTCAAGATGCTAACCCCCTCAAGGACACTATTGGATTGGTCCAATTGCAGTCCGACTCGGGTTTTTTTTACCTTAAATACGCTTCAATAAGATATCAACAGACTTCTACTCTTCCGCCCTTGCTGTTGATTTCTTCTTTGGGGATTCGATCGAGGAGTCATTGGATGGCGATAATCAAGGCTTGAGGCAAGATCATAACAGATTCTTGGCACACAAACGAATTTGACTCACTGACACCGGAACCGTTGATTGCCCGTGGCGTCCTCGTGTGGCTAGTAATTTTGCCCAGGCAAAATCTCAACACAGAATATGGGGTGGAAGTTCATTGTGCTTACTACTTTAATTTGGGCTGGAGAAACAAGACTCAAGCAGTTCATAGCTCACCTAATGAGAGAAGTTTGGGCTCATCAAGCTTGAGGGTAGGGCCGGGTCCCGTCGAATGAGCCGCGATCTTGTAGGTAGTGTTATTCCTCCTCACTGCTGCTGCATGCTCAACCATTCGCGTTCGGAGTAGTCTCGTAGTTTTTCCGAAGTAGTTGCTTTTTCCGTAACGGTACGAGATGCGGGAAACGACTCCAGATGTTTACTGTCATGTCAGAGGGTCTTTCGGCCTCATGACCTGGCCTCTGATTGATGTAATTCCAGCTCCTAGTGGTGCGAGAAGGCATTCTTTACGTACGGAAGCGCTCGCCAAAATTGGTGGCCAGGTGAAGGTTGCCTCTCATCGCGTTTACACATGCATCGGCTGTCAAATTTGCATGGGTAACCATTTACTCTAAACATCCGTAGAAAGTATTGTAATTCAGCAACCTTGTCTTCGGGTTCCCTGGTCGTTTTTCCTGCACAGGTACACTTACCTATTTCCTCCATACGGGAGAAACTTACCTTATTTCTCCCTAATCTCTTTACGAAATCCAAAAAATGATGTTCTTGCAAAATACGACCTACGTTTTCCGTGGTTATTCTTTCCTTAATGCTTACGTTCCTGCGCCTTCTTCCAGAAAACTTCTCCATAAACTTAAAATCCCAGCATTTTTGGGACGCGTCAATGTGCTGCGAAAATAGCGAAATCAAACTTCGCTCACTGACTCTGCTTGCAGGTAGATAGCCTACTTGAAGTCCACTTCAGTAGTGAGTTGCATAAAGCATAATACCTCTCGAACCTGCTATGCGTCCCGTACTCAGGCCAGATCGGTGAGAACTAAGCTCACATGATGCCAGTTTTTCAGCCCCTGCCCCGACCTCAGAGCTGCTGATGATTGATAAGCCTCCCCTTCCCCCCCCCCCCCCCCCCCCAAAGATCTTGCTGTCCGATGCACTGCCGGTCCCAGGGTTAAATCTCCTTCGCTTTCTGTAACACAACACTAACAGCCGCAAGGCGTTGAGCCAAAATCGCTCAACAGCCAGAGGCGGCATCCTTTGATGCAGCAAGCACTGCCTGCAGCCGTTAATGTGGTAGCAAGCAGAGAGGGGAGAGAGACCTTCTTTTCGCCCATAGCAGGCTTTACGTCCTTCCACTTCGGTCCCGGCAGTTCGTGCCCGTGCGGAGATCCGGCCCAAAGTGCGTTGCTGTCAAATCTGCTCCATGAGAGCAGAAAGGGAGCTTAGCCTCCGAGGTTGTACCTTTTGTTGCAACGAGTTATCGCCGCCGTCCGCACAGGCAGATGTATCCACACACACACACACACAAAGGCACGGCGGTGTTTTTGGGCTGACACTGAACCTGTTTACGCTCCGAGTTGCCGTCCACTCGTGGAAATGATTTGTGCAGGCCCCTAGGTGGCAAATTTATGACCACGTCTAAACAGAAGGTATTATCAGCATAGATCGAAAAGAGTAGAACGTTAATTTTCCGTCAACGTTGCCAATCACATTATTGGGCTCGTTGGTATTTTAGCTCGGGCACAATTGAATATTGGGCTTAACCAGTGGAGACTTGGGGTCACCTCAATAAAATATGTTCTCAAGAACCAACAACATCTAACTAAAAATACCTAAAATTTTGACAGTCATAGCGGGCAGTAATATATGCAGAAAGCATACCGACAAAGACAAGAGAGGTTGGGATGGCCAGTTCTGGTCTATCAGCCGTCGTCAGGCATCACTACCAACCTCAGATCTAGACGACTTGGGATTTGACCCTGTGGGCGTTGCCCAATGAGCGTTAAGTAGTCCAATGCTCTACCATTCAGCCACGAACCTGATGTCCTGTCGGTTTTGACTGGTAATATTTACGAAACGAGCATGTTCCGTAACCAGTTCGATGAGCATCCCTCCTACGGGAGTTAATATCACGATTGGAATCTATAGAACAGCAAACCATGAGCTAAATGATAGAACATTAGCGCTCAATGGCCAAATGATCCGTGCTCGATTCCCAGGTTATCCAGACCTGGCGTTGGATATGACTGGCTGACGACAGCTAGCAATCCAAAAATAAAAGTCCTATTCTATTTTTGGCTTTTTGTACTATTTTCTGTATACTTTGTCGTGATGGATTTTCGCTCACGGATTTGGTGTGAGGACGTAATGGAATGTCGATCTCGTGGTTTATCCGGGAGCGCCAGGCTCCAGTCCACACATGAGGCGCCGTGCAACGAGAAAGCAGTATTCGAGAGGTCGATGAAGAAGTAGTATGACGGACTGTGGAAGGGAAATAAAGGGCTATCCCCATTTCCCCTGTTTTCTTCCTCAAGACATTTCGAGTATTGATTTGTCATGGCTAGGTAATCACCTGCAAGAACACAAGGCTGGGTCTCATAGTGCAGTTAGGAGACACCGATAAACTTCACTTCCATCTGACATTGAAAATTATCGATCGCAGTTGACGAGGCGTGACATCGTGGTTCAACTGATTGAGCACTAAGTAGAATAACCTACTTGATCGGGTTAAAAACGGAGAGTTTTCTGAGGCGAGAATTTACTTAAGGCGGTTGATGGGGACAAATGTGTCAGAATTTGCCATCCTGCTCTCTATTGCCTTCTACAGCAATGTTTGTTGAAATAAACTTGTATAGGACACTGAGCTTCCTCTTTTTCCCTCCACTTTCCGTCCCTTACCGTGGCAGAGTTGTCACACTAATCGGTCGCAGTAATTGCCTCTGTATGACACTGAAGTTGCTGTTGTGACTAATTGTCATCTGCTCCCTTTTCAGCTTAAAGAGACTTTTAAAGCTATCCACTGTTTCATAGCGTATTCAGTGTACATACACATACATAATGCGTTGTTATTTGACAGGATGTCGAGGCCTCGGTATTGGCTGTCGCAACCGGGTGACAGCCCATGAACTGACAGGGTCTCTTCGAGCTGACAGAGTTCTGGCCCGTGTGCGCACTCTTCAGTTGACACCGAATAAGCTTTTGACACACGCAGACTCGGATGGAGCGGTGAAAGGGCCGTCTTCTGCTTAAATATTCATGTGCGTGCGTGTGTGAAAGCAGGCAGGCAGCAAGCCCGAATCCTCCAGCCGCGTGGGTCCGCTGATCCGGAGAGACAGTAGTGCACATGTCAGGGCAAACGTCATGCACCTGCCAACACCGGGCCTCCGCCCCCCCCCCCCCGGCCTTCCAATCTCCCCGGGACTAGCTCGAGCCTTCTAACCGGCCATCAAAATTTGCAAATGGATGCAACTGACGGCTGGAGGCTGAAGCGGGAGGAGGGGTTGAGGATGGCTAGGTTGCCCTCACAGATTCAATTCCAGACAATCGCAATAAATGGCTTGCAGTGAGAGAGGTAGGTGGAGCGAGAAAGCCACCTCGTTGTTGTTGTTGTTGGACTGTCAGCTGTCGCTACGACGCGGTTCCTCTGTTGACACAAATGCGATCTGGCAGCTGCACTGCAGCACAGAATCACCGCTAGCTGAGAACAGTCTCAGGCAGCACCCGAACACAGGGGCTAGCTAACACCCCAGCATGTGCATAATTTGAGAAGCCAGCACGCACCAACAGTCAGCCTTCCTGACCTGGAACGGAAGCGGAAGGTTGCTTACTGACGGGATATCTGGATCCTCGTGGTCAGAACTATGCGCATATGTATGGTGACTGGCTGGCTCGCGGACTGCGAGTCAAGCCCAGTGGCTCCTTCTTAATGCTACGTTCCCAAGTACCGAAGACCTCAGCCGATCACTACATTGAAGAGGAGGCACCTTGCACACAATTTGGAAGCATGCTCGTTGGTGTATTCGGAAGGTGTCTCACGTAAATGGGCAATTCAAACTTCGTCAGCCAGTGGCCCAATCTGACTGGCAGTTGGCAGAGAGACTCCAACAGTCGACTGGGAGAGGGAAGCGTGAGCGAGATCAACACTGGGGATTCCATCCTGACGGTGCATCAGCACATCCATCAATATAAGAATCAACCACGATGCGCCAAAAGTCTTGGTTTAAAAGGTTGCCAGCTAACGAGATAACTCTGTCCTCTCAGCTAGTAATGTGTGTTTACGTGGGGAGCCTGGTCGGAGTACTCAGAGTCAGGTTTAATGATTCCTTTTCACTGTAGCCTCTATAGCACTCCCAATTAGACAGGATCTAAGAATTGATATATTTCTGTGGGGATTAGGTCATGTATAGCATGCGTAGGAGGGGGGCTTTTTGGTCCTGTTAGCCACTGTGTTCAAGCCCACCTACAGTCGTCTGGCCAGCTGAATTGGACAGGTGAGGGGACAGAGAGATATACGCCACGCAAGTCTTTCTGACTATAAGCTAATTTACGTGCAAAGCACCATTGTTGCACGCACTCAGTGGGGCGCACAGTGGACGGCGTCACTTGCGACAGTCGAACTGTCAATACAGTTATTAAGGACTCCTGACTTGTAATAAAAAAATTATGGCTGCTTAGTTGGTATACAAACTACAGCGAGTTTTGTCAGTGGTCGCGATTTTAGGACATAATTCTGACTTGTAACTGTAAATTCATGCACTCACACCCGTTAATCAGGTTCAACGGAGCTGTACTCGAGTATTGTACATTGTATCCAGCTACATTCGATGCAAGTATACGCTTCCGAAAAGGTAACGCCAAAAATTCTCACTCTATGGGCTCATCTCGTGAACCACCGTGGCTCTTGCTTTTTTTGAATTTTAAGAAACGATAATATAACTACTCCTCCCACGCACTAAAAGTGATCGTACACTGAATTCCAGGAAGGACATTTTTTCCGTTTCCTAACCATAAACTTAATTCTAAACCTAACCTTAACCCTTACCCTAAACTTTACCCTAACTCTAACCTTAAAGCTAGCTGTAATCTTCCAGGAATTCGGCACAAGGCCATCGGTATTACTGGATGTTCTTATTCGCGTGTCCTGCCAAGACCTATTTGATTTTTGAAACAGTAGTTAAAATGTGTTTTCCAATGTTACCTATTTTAAACAGGTTGCATTTGCCTGCTTGCATAATTGTAACAATTTGCACGCTTCCTCTGGCGGACTATGGGTGGCTAAGGTTCCCTATGTGATGCAAACTCACGGCATGTCCCAGTGACTGGGAGAAATAGAAGGTTACGTTCAGTGCAGTCGCAACAAGTGGCGCGTGCCTCGATGCGCCAAGCCAAAATGTACGCACGTGTTTGGGCAAGTGCAAGCAAATGTTCACGATACGCATGCATGTCTTCCAACTCAGCCCTTCTCAGGACTGAGGCTGAGTTTCTAATGGCCCCACGTGAGACCCGAGCCGACCGGTACAACTGAACTGGGCACCAGGCCGTGTGTGGAACGCGCAGACGGGCTGTTAAGCCACTACACTCACGTCAATCTCCGCTCGTTTTGACGCTACCTTGCATTAGGAGCCTGATAGGTGCCAGAAGGTAGAGTGTGATATCGGCTACGGGAATCTACCTCCCTAAAAAACTAATTCATGTGGAAGTCACCAATGCCGAAACCACTCCATGGGGCCCCTGGTGGACGTCATCACGTGCGATGGTCAGGCTGTCACATGCAAGTAAGCACAGCGTCACCTTGGTTGAACTTTCATGTTGATCTTGAATTGCCCTTTTAAACAACCTGTATGACCACAAACAGCTGATCCATTGATAGTTACTGATTGTTACCAGTAACTGAACAGAAAGTGATGTGATCGCTGGAACCAGAAGTTTGATCATCCGACGTTTTCGGTTCTCACTCGAACGCATGTCAAAAACAGTCGCAGATAAGGATGATGGACACCCAAATGGTGCAGTAGTTATAGGCTGTAGTTGCCGTGCCGTTAAGTGTGTTTTTTAACTTAACTACTCCTGCTTTTATCACCCGAGGTTGCATTTTGTGTGACACGAACCTGTTTACCTCAATCCGAGTCTTTACTTATCGTACTCTAACCACTTTGCTTGATTTAAGGAGTGATAAGTACTTAACCATTTGGCCTGCCGATACTGGAAGCCGTGTTCTTCCGTGTCCTCCCAACAGGGTCAATTATTCCGCACAGGTAAAATCTCAGCCCAGAATACGAAGAGGGATTTTGTCACGATCGTTACTAGACTGCGGACCGGAGAACCAAGACTCAAGCTGATCGTGGTTCACGCGTTGTTGCCTCTTGTGAGGACTTTGGCCTCGCAGAGCTTACAGGTGTGGTCCAGTGCCATCGAATGAACCTCGATCTGTGAACCTCATCGTTCCTACGCCTCCTCGTTGCTGTTGGTACTGCTGCGTGTTCTGCCAACCGCATCTGCAGTAATATCTTCTTTCGTTTGCAGTAAGTGCTTTGTCCGCAACAGCCTGCAACACCCTCGTCTGTTATTCTCTCGGATGATGATTTGAATGAAAATTCAAAAGTTTAGGTTAATCAAAGTGTTGTTCTAGTGATAAAATCTCTTCTCAACTGCTTACTGGAACTCGTCTTGTCGCTCCTGTCAGCTGCCAGTAATCTCCACAGACAAAGTGGTTTGCAGACGAGAGATAAGGTCTTGTAACTGTGCGGTAGAAAATATTGCGAAGGTATATTATTGCTCTTCTGCCTCTAATACAACTGCTAGACGCTATGTGGCTGCTGGCGGGGCTCAAGAATGAGCCCCAAGGCAGAGCGGGACGAGTGAGTTCCGTTAACGATCGGTGAGCGTTCATCAACGAAGGAAATGAAACAGCCTTAGAATTTCTGCCTTCTTTCGAGAAGGTTCAAGCTGTAAATGGCAGTCTGTACTCAAACAACGTAAGTGGGAGCACTTAATTTTTAACTTAGGGTAGGAGACGGAATGATATCTGAGGGTAGGGTGATTCAGGGACACAGACAAGGAGGGGGATAAAATCGCGGATGTTTACACTTGGTTTTCAATCCGTAAACCCTTGTGTAAAACTTGTCACTCTCATGAACGTCAGACAGGGCTGCATGCTAACTTCAGCAGCATTGCTGTCAAAAATATAGTAGCGTCCATGGGTATGATTCTCAATGATGGAGGCAGATGGATGCGTTTATTTATGAACCCAGAGATGTTGGCCCATGTGATTGATGCTTTGTCATTTGCAGCCGTGCACCGGATAAATAGGCACATGTTTCTTCGCAACTTAAGGACAGTGCATATGCGGTGATCCATTTGTACTCAGCAGGGCTCTCTGAGGCAGGGTATTCGACGGGTTTTAATGTTGAATCTCGTACAGAGTGGTCACGACTCCCCCTTCTATCTTCAAAACTTCAATAACTTTAGATGCAACCATACTACAAGGGCACTGGATGTAGCATATAAAGACTAAATATTAAATTTTTACAGCTGCTCCTATCGAGTTATAGCCTTCCACAAAATTTCTGGCGGTTTTTAGATATTTTTCAAAAGGAAATTCAAACTGATTACGAAAATTTATCACGTACTGCACGATAAATTTTATAGAGCTATTTCTTGCTTTAAGCAATACGCTTTATGTGAGGTCGCAACTATGTTATCAGAGCCCTCTGAATTTACATAGCTTCCTCACACGGCAAGTGCACCAAGCTATTGGTTTTGGCTCTATAGATGAGCTAGAGTTGCGCAACGCCTTTCGACAGTTCAACTGCCGCGAATGACAGTGTCCACCGTGTGTCCTAGGGAGTGGACGCATCATCGGGCCCTTGCGCGTGAATTTATTTAAAGTAATGCAAACTTTCACTCAATCTATCTCTCCCTCTTGCTCTCTTCCCTCACGTAACCTATTCCAGCGGCAAGAGGATGTCAAGATTACCGGAGGTAAGCTGGAGAGCTGTGGCTGATGAAGATAAGCAGCCCGTCTACGCGCGTCACACATGACCTGCTCCCCAATGCTTCTACTGGGTTTTGCAGGGGGCAGCTCGGATCTCGCATAAACGGGCATGCCATAAAGACCCCACTAAGACGGAACTTTGCAGCCTGACTCTCAGTCATGTGAAGGACCAATTTATCCTCCGGGTGACAGCTTTCCCAACTACGCTACTTGGCCCACCATGAAAGAATTAAGAGCGTCAAATTTGTCGTAGGGGAAAATGCGCTGGTAAGGAGGTAAGGATGGATACCCCAACATTGACTTCTCTCTCTCTTCCATTCCCCATGGACCAGTTGACCGCCGGAGCCTGTCAATCAGCCCGTGACGTGATTGGGCCCGGTGGCTGATATGGCTGGAAGGCGTATATCTAAAGCGTGCAGCGCGCATGCACATATCGGACTCACACTTGACCAATAACCGCGTGCAGTGAGTCGGCTTGATCCCGGTTTTGGTCAAATACATCTGGAGCGCACTCCGTTGTGAGGGCACAGCGATTAGATGCCGGGCAGTCGCAACGCATACCGTGACCCAGTGCAACATTCACTGAGATTTTGGAGCTCTGCGACAAGTAGCTGCCAACTGACTGGGGCTGTTTCGGCCAATCAGCTGCGCAGTTTCAGAGGCACTGTAGTGTGCTATTTGTGCGTCACAACGTCCACTGTAGAAGGTGTACCGAACATTTAGGTGGGCCACGAGTTACCTAGCTTATCCATTTTGAAATTTTTTGATCGGTTTTGATCTAAGAGCCTGTATCCATACTACTTCTGAGGACTATAAATGAAGAGTTAAAGCTCATAACCGGAAGGAGGCCATTACTTTGTGATAGCCAACATTTTTGGCTAAAAATCTCTCATCACGGTGTCTCAGTCGCAATCCAAAGAGGTATACAGCTGATTCCTCAATTTAATCGATTATCCCGAGTTTTATCTCCTTAATATTCGCAGTAAATGGTCGACCTCAACGATTACTACAAAAGAAAATGGGAAAATGGGAAGAATCAGTGCGTTTTGAGCAAAACAGGCGGATAGAGGGAACAACGGCAACGCAATTTTAGAACCTAAGTTGAGTGAGTTTTGTACGTGTCTTAAACTCTGCAATTCTTCAATTCGAAATCTTTGGGATCCCTCGCCCCAATTGGCCGATATTTTTTGTTGTAAAGCTACTTGTGTACAAGTTCTTTTAGCAAATCAGCCTTCACAGCAAACCCAGGGAGCTTTAACTTGTTAATTGTGGCATAGCAACACACTTCCATGTGCAAAATTAAGTAGGAAATGTTGAGTATTTTGAAAAAAATTACGAAGCCTGAGCGCAAGGCCCAAAGAAAAAAGGGTTTACTTGACGTTCTTAAGATTTTCGCCATGCATTAATTTTGAAATGGAGGCTAAGTCGTAGGAGTGTGATTTTAATGGTTGAACGCTAAATTTAATGCAAATATTCCAGATGACTTTAGCTATATCTTACTACCTGAACCCAGCTTTACAACTGAAAATGTAGCAATAGTATATGTCCGACACGTAAAAAATGTTAACTGCACTAGTGGCTGACAGCCTGGACACGTGTTTTTCTCCGTTTCCCCACCGCTGCAGGACGTGATTGCGAGAAGGTCGGCTCGTCACCGCAATGCCAGTGTTCTCCACGTAGTTTTAAAATTTCGGAATTCATTATAAAGTGTTTTATTAACTCAGAGTTAAGTCGTCAGAAGCCGACTTGCTAAACTATATCCAATTTCAGTGGAGTAACCGCATCAGATGGCTGACTGGCATGGACTGGTGCCTGGGAAAGGGTAGAGAGGAAGAGAGACAGAGACAGAGAGAGGGGTCGGCTCTGGGGACTCCATCCCTGCAGCACTCAGTGCACATTCTGATGCGCTTGCTAGCTATCACGGTGCCCTAAAGCCGTAGCTTTTAGGGTTATCAGTCCACTGGATGGCCCATCCTCCATACAGGATTCGGAGACAGGTTGCAATGGCTCCTTCCTAGTGTGACCTCCATGACACTCCAACCCAGTTTGGCTCAGAGCCGCAGTTTATTTTTTTTGTGAAAGCCTGATCCATCTTGCAGGTAACATGCGTGTGTGGCCCGCATAGAGGGATGTCTAGCTCTGTCAGTCACTTCGCCTGATTTCATCCCGCTCATGGCCCTGTGACGACTATCCCCCTCGCGCCTGTCCTCGTCGCACGGCTGCCAATTTCCTTCAACTCACTATTAAATCATGCTGGACACAATATAATACTCTCGGTCTATCGACGTTCAACTTCTCCTCTTCCTTTTCGAGACCCGGTCTGAAGCTCATAGTGGGTAGAGTCGCATTATGACTTCAGCTGCCGTGACAACTCCGGACTCAAGCATGTGAAGGAGGAGGAGGAGGAGGAGGAAGAGGAGGAGGAGGAGGAGGAGGAGGAGGAGGAGAGGAGGAGGAGGAGGAGGAGGAGGAGGAAGAGGAGGAGTGTGGTAGATTCTGCGCAAGTCCTCTATTACCACATGCCAGTCCACGCACAAGTCACGGTCCCTGCGTCCACCATGCTGGGCGATATACGTGGACGTAATCGTTCATGATACTCGAAGTGCATGTAAGCTCATGAATGTTATTAAAAATGCTCGTTCTCACTTGGGATAAATCTAGTGTCCGTAAAGGCAGTGAAATAACGGCGAGTGGGCAGGCAGGCAGGCAGTTTCTTTTGACCGTATCCATACTCCTTGAATCGGACACGGAAGTATGCATTACCACATTCTTCCCCGCCCCACACCCCTCCCCTCAGTAACGCAGCTGGTTTTGCGTTAAATTCTAGGGCAGTACATATTTCCGTGTCCAAAATGTACCATAACACTCGTCCTTATGCTTGCCACGCTGGAAATTCAGGCAAGTCAACCTGAATTACGGACAAGTCCATATTCTAGTGACTAACTATCCTTCTTGCCTATGCATATATATATATATATATATATATATATTAATAATGTGGAACCGACAAAGACAAGGGAGACCAGAATGGCCACTTCTGGCTTATTAGCCGTCATCAGCCAGTCATACCCAAACCCATGCGCCTCGAACTCACGACCTTGTTGGTCAGAAGTCCAACGCTATACCCACTGCGCCACGAGCTCGTTGTCTTGCCGATCGGTGAGCGCCCCATTACCATTGTCAATATTCCCGATACAAACCGGCAAGACAACGAGCTCCTGCCGCAGTGGGTAGAGCGTTGGATTTCTGCCCATCAAGGTCGCGAGTTCGAGGCTCGGGCGCTGCAGCGCCTGGGTTTGGGTATGGCTGGATGATGACGGCTAATAAGCCAGAAATCGCCATTCCAGTCTCCCTTGTCTTTGTCGGTTATGTTATTCTGCCTATATACTTAGCTGCCTTACGGCTGCTGGCGGGGCTTGAGAGTTAGCCCCAAGGCACAACGGGACGAGTGAGTCCTGTAACCGATCGGTGAGTGCCCCATTACCATTGTCATATATATATATATATATATATATATATATATATATATATTGAGCCACGAGCTCATTGTCCTGTGGGTTGCACTCGGGTGTATTTACAACGGTAGACGGAGGCACTCAGTGATCGCGTTACAGGACATTCTCTCCCCCATTTTGTCTTGGCGCTCACTGCAGTTTATCGTAACTCCTTGACCATCGTTGCTTTTACTCAAAGTAGACCATTTTTCTGCTAACGGAGCTTACACTAACGGTAGTCAGTGCTCTTATCCTGATTCACCATGTCCCTCGAGAGGGCACTTCTTCCACTAACAAGGCCAAGCCCTCAGGCCAATTCGGTACACACAATTCCCACGCGAGGCTCAAGTTTCCAATCATTGTGAGAGGAGTATGAGCCCAACATCTCGAGTTTAATTTTTTTAAATTATTTTTAATTAGCGAGGACTTTAAACACGAGCCACGGAGGACGTCAGTTTGGCAAGGACTGACATGCAACGGCAAAGTTTCTGGCCTCCATTGTGATTGCTGGTCACGCTCTTATTAAACTTGTAATGAAAGGAAATTCGATATAGTTGAAGCGCGCGCGGTAAATAACTTGGGTGTGTTTGGGTGGCAGCGTTGACCTTATCTCCCACTCTGAAAAGTAGTGGGCCTTTACTTTTTACGCCTCGCCGCCCTGATTGAAATTTGAAGGGCTTGTTTGTAGGCCTGAAAACGTGGCTCCCCAGGCCTCTTTCAGAAGCTGACAGGTGAGGAGACTGCCAATATAGGAGCACTGAAATGACAAAAATGCGTCTTTCAGCAAAAAATAGGTGGCTTTGACTCCAGTTTAAAAAATACTATTTCGCCTTGCACACGGCAGTCTATAATTTCGATTTTGATTGTATATAATTAATAAATAGTAGGTGCAAGCTGACAGGGGGCGCTAAGATGATCCATAAACCTCATTCTCGCGCTCACTAGACTGACGTTGTCTCTCTTCTCCCTCAGACATTCGAAACCTTAGGTGGCCCTTTTTAACTTCAGCTTTTAAATCTTGTCATCGTTATTCGTTTCAACAGCTTTTGTGTATGCTCGTCATGGAATGAGTTTCTCAAATTTTGATGCAGTCTTCGGGGATCAAATGCCGACAAAGTACTCTGATTATCGGGTGGGGTCACAGGAACACCAAAAACCTTGATTTCTCTTAGCTCCCTACTTACTAATTTTGAGCCTATAGTCAAATCTCCCCTTTATGAAGGACCTTTCGAAATCGAAAAAAGATTCTGCACCTTGCAACGAGAGCTGCAATGCATGTTGATTTATTCTAGCACCTTCAGAACACGCCCGGAAAGTCGGAATTTAAGTTGGGACCAGTCGGGTGAAGTTAGTGGTTAGCATGCTGTGGAGGTGCTCACATTGAGCAAATCGGTTTATGTACTTCGAATTTTAGCTGTACTGCTGATGAAGATGAGATGTGAATGGTCATTTCGCTCGACGTCCCCTAGGAAACTAATCTCATCTTTTAGTATAACCGGAAGCCAGCGGGGGGTCATATTCCGCATTCTGCGAGCAGAAGATGAAGTATCCACGTCTATATATAAATACCACTAATGGTAAAATCAAGAATCGATTGCAAAAGCGCCAGTGACTTGCCTGTATGCACCAAATGAGATAGTATTTAGTTGTAGAACACTGTTCACACCCTGGCCTCAACGACAGGTACTGCCACTAAACACTTGCTGATTTTGATGATGATGATGATGATGATGTTTTTCTTGTTTTTGTTGTTGTTCCTGGTGCTGGTGGCGGCGGCGGCTGCTGTAGGACACGTGGCAGAAACATTTGTCGAGCAATTGGTAAGTACGCCCTCGTTTAAATGAGCCATTCTGACCCCGACGATTTGAAACGTCTACAAAAAGAGCATGTGAGCTAGTATAATGTGAATTTTACCTGAAAACAGCACCGTTAGTGTAGGACATCCAAAGAAGAGATGCTGAAGAGCACCTAGCCGACAGTATGCCAGCTTGCGGAAGGTTGTAGATGGTGAAATGTGTACTTTGGCATTTAATAAGCTGCGTATGGGAAAGAGATTAAGTAGTGTGTTTGCGCTTCCACACTCCCTTAGGTTAACTGTTCTATGCTACTACACGACTTCTGCCACATCGACTAGCAGCTGTTCGGCAGGATGGCAACCCATATTACCGCCTCCTTTGTGAGAAGGGCAGCTTAGTTAGGTAGTAATACCAGCGGAAACGCGATTTCCAGGTAAAAATAACGAAAAATACGCACTTTGACTACCACAAAATATTCGTTAGCCTGTCATCTCCTAACATCCTGTTCACAATGGAGGCTGGAAGCAACAACCGACTACCGTTCCTGTACGGCCTCGCCCATCGAAAACCCAATGTCTATAAAAACTATTGTGTATAGGAAGGCTATCAAGACGCGCCAAAATCCTGAGCTACCACTGTAAGCACCCGTTAGGCCACAAACGCAGTCGTGTGCGAACACACTGCAGTGAGTCTGACGACAGTAGATCGGAAGTGCGATACCTTCAGCGCCTCTTCATGGCCAATGGGTATCCGGGTAACTTCGTGAAATGTAGCAGGGAGCTAGGCTAAGCCGAAGCTCAGAAACAGGATGGTCAGAAATCTGGAGAGAAATTACATATATTGACGGTGTTTCTCAGGCGGTTTTACCGTCTATTAACACCTCTAGGGGTAGGCATTGTCCACCGGTCGGAGTCAACCATTCAAAACCCGGTCACGAGACCCAAGCACCCCTGCCACCAGGTGAAACAGCAATCGTCATTTACCGGATCCAGTGTAATTCCTATTATTTTAACTATCTTGAAGAGAACGGTAAACGATGACAGACCAGTGTTGGAAAATAAATGCGGGCAGTAAGGAAGATGAACGCGTTTTCTCTGGTGGCGGAACACTGCACAGACTCTGGACACACGTTCACCTTCCAGGGTGCCAATTTTTTCAGCGAGGACATGACCGCGTAGCCAGGGTAACAACTGAGGTCTGGAACACGGGCTAACCTCCATCAACCGTTTTATGACGTTTCCTGCAGCCTGCCAGGCTCTCCGGGCGCGAACCTAACTCAACCAGGAATCCGTGTCAGAAACACACTTAGTTGCAAAACAACCCCGGATCAAACGAAGCTGCAGGCATCAGTATGGCCGTATCGTCCACTAATCCGGCAGATGAGAAAATAGTAGTAGGAGCGTAAACAATCTTGCCAAAATAGGACGACGGGTAAGATCGATTCGGATACGGGTGACGGCTGCCAGCGCCCAAACACTGGCCCCCTACGAGAGGCACGCAGATTTAAAACATTCCGTCACGCTCCTTCCCAACGCCCGTCCGCCACGGCCTCTGTGCGCATGCCGACGATTAACATCAAAGCCAACGCGCTGCCCGCTCAAGCGGCATGATAATTGAGGAATCCCTCTTCACCCTGTCTTCCTTTCCACTCAGCCTGCATAGATAAACCGATTTAAAATGACCGTGACCAGCTCCAGATACTGTGACAAAGGACTGTGTCAAGGAAGACTGGAATGCCAATTTCTGACTTATTAGCCGTCATTAGGCAGTCATACCCAACCCCAGGCAACGGAGGCTTAAACCCACAACTTGTTGTTCAAGAACTCGTTATTTTGTTTGCTTCGATCGGGAATATTAGCACTGGATAGATAGGTAGCAATGGGATAGACAGGTAGCAATGGTTTAGGGCGTTGGAAGTCTAAACAACAAGTCTGTAGCCTCGTGACTGCTCTAAACCAATCAACGGGCATCATTTCACTGATTGACTGAAGGGGCCAAATGACACCCAGGGGTCACAGAGATAGCAACAACAAATAGCCTGAGGGAAGCTAGAGCAAACAGCTTGCAGAACCCCTTGTGAGCTCGTTGTCTCATTGAAAGATCGTACTACCTAATCCGCCTTCCTTAACTTCTGATTTGGGAAACCGTATTATGGACCTTAAAATTTGGGAAGGTTGCGAGTTCGAACCTCAGATACCGCAACAAATGGGGTTGGGTATGGCTGGCTAATGATGTTTAATAAGCCAGAAATTGAAATTCCAGTCTTCCTTGACTTTGTCGGTAATGTATGTCAGCCTATACCTCCGGGCTTTTAGCTGAGAGTTATGTCAGGAGTACGGTATACCATCATTGCCATATACATGTCAAACTACTTGTAGTACTACTTGTTCATAGAATAGACATTACGTGGTTATTCCACCGGGGTTGATTGTCTTCGACCCATATGTGCATTGAAATTTCGGTTCTGACCATAAAAAGTCATATTCGAATCACATAACTCCATGTCCTGCAATTAATAATTTCAGATATTATTTCCCAAAATTATTCTCTGGAGTCCATATACCAGAAACCGCAAAGAGAACACTGAGGAGCCGAACCTCTCGTTGCTGCGTCACGCAGCAGCAGAAATAGCGGCGAAACATGCGTCTGGACTTTTAGCTTGTACCTATGTCGGAAGTGGGGTGTAGGTGTACCAGTTAGGGGTAGCACCACAAAGCGAGCATTTGGTCACTCCATTTGTCTCATACAGGCGGTGAATGCTCCTGTGGCTGCCTCTAACTGGTACCCAATTCTCACCTGTGGCTCCTCGAAGTTGGGTTCTTCCCAGCGGCCACACCCCGGGCAACCGTCACGACCGGCGGGCTACGCCAGGTGAGGGTCTCCGGTGTTGTGTGTGCCTCCAAACCCGGTATGTCTGACTCCCGAACTTCCCACCTCCCCTCCCTCTATCAAAAAGTCCTAAGGTGGGGGCGAAAGCCACCCCGTAGGCGGCCCAGACTAACTCGGGTCGTTCTCCCACTAAAATAAAACCGCGACCCATAGTGGAGTTCGGAAGCCATCTGGGATGTCCGAGCAGCCCTATTTAGGGACAGCACTGCTTGCCTCCTCGCTGAGGCAGGGGCTAAAAAGGTGCCCTAAACAAATGCGGGTTATCACGTCTTCTGCAGCCGGCCGCGGCTCGCAGATCGCAAAATAAGCGGTCGTAAAACTCAAACAAACAACAATACCCCCCCGTCCCCATCCCCCTCGCCATACCCTCCAGGCTGCTCGGGTGAGTCCACTCACACTTGCAGCCTGCAATGTTCGTTCTCTTTTAGACAATCCTAGGAGCAACCGGCCGGAACGGAGGACAGTGCTAGTTGCTCGGGAACTGGCGCGCTACAAGGTCGACATTGCTGCTCTCAGCGAGACCCGATTCTCTGAGCAGGGTCAGCTGGAGGAGGTGGGTGCCGGCTACACCTTCTTCTGGAGCGGCCGGCAAAGGCAGAGCGACACGAAGCTGGTGTTGCCTTTGCCATCCGGAACGATATCGTGGGACGTCTGTCCTGTCTGCCACAGGGTATCAATAATCGCCTGATGAGCCTCCACCTGCCTGTTCGGGGAGAAACGTTCGCAACCATCATCAGCGCCTATGCTCCCCCAATGACGAGCTCTGATGCGGCGAAGGACAGATTCTACGAGGACCTGCACGCCCTGCTGGCGACTGTGCCAAAGGTGGACAAGTTAATTGTCCTTGTTGACTTCAACGCCCACGTCGGGATGGACCACGCTGCCTGGCAGGGTGTGCTTGGTCCCCACGGTCTTAGTAGCTGTAACGATTACGGCTTCTTTCTTCTGCGAACATGTGCGGAACACCAGCTTCTGCTGACCAACACCATCTTCGGCTTTCCGACGCGGGAGAAGGCCACGTGGATGCACCCTCGGTCGCAGCGCTGTCAGCTGTTGGACTGTGTTCTCGTCGGAAGGCGAGATCAACAGGACGTGCTGGTAACCTAGGCGATTCACGATGCCGATGGCTGGACAGATCACTGCCTCGTCCTCTCACAGATGAGGCTCCGACTGCAACCCCGACGAAGGCCCCAAGGTAAGCGACCCCCAGGTAAGTAAAATACTCTTTGTTGAATTTGCCTGCTCACTATTTTGATTTCAGCAACCAAATAACCGAGAACCTGGAGAACCTTCATGATCCAGATGATAACGGCACCGTGGAAGCACGATGGTGCCAACTGTGAAATGTCATCCAGTTCACCGCCAACGAAGACCTTGGATGCGCACGTCATAAACACCAGGACTGGTTTGACGATAATGACGCCGACATCAACAAATTACTCGCGGAGAAGAATGGACTACACAATGCCTACATGGACATTCGGACTGACGCCACCAAAGCAGCCTTCCTCAGATGCCACCACTTTGCATGGCAATGGCTGCGGAAGATGCAGGATGCCTGGATGATCCGAAAAGCTGAGGAAATCCAGGGGTATGCGGACCGCAATGAAATAAAAAACTTTTTTAAAGCCATCACGACCATCTACGGCCCGTGTATCAAGGGGACTGCACCGCTGCTCAGCTCTGACGGAACAACACGGCTGACAGAGATATTGCAAATTCTGAAGCGCTGGGCCGAGCACTTCAGAAATGTCCTTAATTGCTCCTCAGTCATCTCTGATGCTGCCATTGACCGGCTCCCTCAAGTGGACACGAACAATGACCTGGATCTGCCGCCTTCCCTACCAGAAACCATCAAGACCGTACAGCAGATTTCCAGCGATAAAGCACGGGGATCCGACGCAATCCCACTGGAAGTCTCCAGGCATGGTGGGCCCCGGCTGATGGCAGAACTCACAACACTCTTCCAAGAGATGTGGCGCCAAGGACAAGTTCCTCAGGATTTCAAAGACGCAACTATTGTACATCTCTACAAACGGAAGGGGAACCGGCAACTCTGTGATAATCACAGAGGCATCTCGTTGCTCAACATCGCCGGGAAGATCGTTGCCCGTATCCTTCTCAATCGTCTGAACGGTCACCTAGAGTCGGGCCTGCTCAAGGAAGGCCAATGTGGCTTCCGCCGACACCGCGGGACAACCGATATGATCTTTGCCGCCCGCCAGCTACAAGAGAAGTGCCAGGTGATGCGAACTCACCTCTACACTACCTTCGTGGATCTGACGAAAGCCTTTGACAAGGTGAATCGTGACGGACTGTGGAAAGTCATGCAGAAATTCGGCTGTCCTGAGCGGTTCACACACATGGTGCGTCAGCTTCATGACGGGATGACGGCGCGCATCACTGACAACGGGATGGTATCTGAAGCATTCGCAGTGACCAACGGAGTGAAGCAGGGCTGCGTTTGGCTGTCACCCTGTTCAGTCTCATGTTCTTGGCTATGCTGATGGACGCCTACCATGATGAGCAGCCTGGTATCCGCATCGCCTACAGAACTGACGGGCACCTTCTCAACAGTCGGCGTATGCAGGCTCCAACGCACGTGTCTACGACAACACTCCATGACTTGCTCTCCGCTGACGACTGCGCCTTAACACCGTGACTGAGGAAGACATGCAAAGGAGCATGGACCTCTTCGCCGAAGGATGCGCCGATTTTGGATTAACGATCAGTACAGCCAAAACGGTTGTCATGCACCAGCCGCCACCCAGCGCGGAATACAATGCTCCTCGAATCAATGTCAACGGTGCTCAACTCAAAAACGTGGAAACCTTCGCTTATCTAGGAAACACGATTTCGCGCAACACGAGAATCGATGACGAGGTTGCCCATCGGATCTCCAGAGCTAGTCAGGCCTTCGGCCGGCTGCAGGCCTCCGTGTGGAATCGCCACGGTATTCACCTGAACACCAAACTGAAGATGTACAAGGCCATCGTCTTGACAACACTCCATTACGGAGCGGAGCCCTGCTCCGTCTACTCGAACAAGCCAGGAAGCTGAATCACATCCATCTCAGCCGCCTCTGCAAAATACTGAAGCTAAGATGGCAAGACAGGATCCCGGACACGGAAGTCCTGGAGCGGACCGGAATCCTCAGCATCCTCTCCATGCTGAGGCAAGTGCAACTGCGATGGAGCTGCCACCTGGTAAGAATGGACGACGAGCGACTACCCAAACGACTTTTTATACGGAGATGTCACGTCGGGTGCTCGCCGACAGGGAGGTCAAAAATGATGCAACAAGGACACTTTGAAGAAATCGCTGAAGCAACTGCAAATCAACCCGGCGACCTGGAAGGACCTCGCCCAGGATAGACCGACATGGAGAAGATCCGTGAAGGCTGACTCAGCAATCTATGAGGCCAACCGGATCGCCGCCGCCAAGGCCAAAAGTGCGGCATGAAAGTCACCAGCAACCGGACCAACGTCGTTAATGCCCAGGCCCTGTTAACATGCCTGCGCTGTCAACGCATCTTCCATGCGCGAATCAGCCTGGTTGGACATCTCCGGATGCAATGCACCAACAATCAGACAATTCCAAATTTTGCGTCAAATCATACCAACCCTCGTTCTGACTCCCCCACCCTCACTCCTGGCATCAATTCCATTACTCCCACCATCATAGAGACCACATCCCAATACTCATCGCCTGTTTCCCCCACCACCACAACCACCATCGCCTTCGCCTTCACTACCAATACCACCACCATCAGCGATGGGGACTCTCTCCTAAACTGTCCTCAATGCAACCGCACATTCACCTCACGCATCGGCCTGGTCGGTCACTTGCGAATCCATCGTACAGAGACTGGTGAACTAGTGCCTGGAACACCAACACACATTAAAGATCACCGCCTCCACTGCCCTCACAGTCCTCGCGCATTCACTCATCGCATGGGCCTATTCGGTCACATGCGCATCCATGACAGCGCAATACACCACAATACCTACAACACCGATACATCATGCACACCCTCCGCTCCTGCCATTCTTACCGCCACTGCCACCCCCACTAACATGAATGAATTCCCCCCAGCCTCTACTGATTTCTCCTGCCCACACTAGACCCGCAACATCAACTCACGCATCGACCTGGTCGGTCACCTGCGAATCCATCGCATGGAGGCTGGTGAACCCGTGCCTGGGGCTCCGACATACAGTCGCCGCGCCCACCTTCACTGCCCTCACTGCTCCCGCACATTTACACACCACATGGGCCTATGAAGACACATGCGCCTCCACGACAACCGGAGGCTAAGCCACATCAGCGCTTACCAGTTACACAAATACATAGACAGCACCCTCACCCTCATCATCACGTACCTGTGAATATCATGGTCTCCTAGAAACCGTGGCTGGGAAGTCTGCCAATCTGACGCTTCCACCAGACCACGCCGTCGGCTCAGTGTATGTGCTGTGTGTGTCGAGTGGCTGACCAGTGGACTGGGCGTCAGACGGCGATGGCTCTTCCATATCCCCGAGTAAGGGAATCCTGGTGTGTGCGTTATGGGGGCCACGTCGTGCTGTGGCGCGTGAAGACGGGTACGCCGACCCGTCAGCCAATGCGTCTACTCCCACACCAGATAACTAATTGGCTCGGATGGTTGTCTGGTTGTGGGTTTGGGGGAGAGAGTGAGTTCAACAGCTCAGCGAATTTTCCTCTTTATAAAAATCTGACGCGCTTGAAACCATCACGGTGTGCTAAAATTCGTGGTTTGGAAGGTTGTCAACTGACGGGATAACTCGGACCGCGTGGTCATCCCAATGTGTGTTTTGTGTGGAGTGGCTGACTGGTGGACTGAGAGTCAGACTGCTTAATGTGGCCTTTATGGCACTCCCACTCCTTGGGATCCGAGCCAGGTGTGGTGGTACACCCAGGGGCCACCCGAGCCGTGCCAGCCACCTGCGCCCTCTCCCATATCCGGTCTTCTTGACTGTGTCATGAAACCGGGCTCAGGCAGAGGAGGAGGAGAGAGTGCGTTAGATGCAGCGTAAGTTTTCTATCACTTTAAACTAAAGCACGCGCAAGTCACCGTCCCTGCACCACGCTTCCGTGGAGCACAAGGTGGACCTCGTCTTAATCGACGGTGGCCCTAAACGGGCCACGTGGTAGATGCATTGGACCAACATGGGGGCAACATCAAGGCACGGCAGGCGTTATTCGGGTTGCACTCCAATAACAAATGCTAAGCATTGGGGGTGTGGTGGCCCGCCTAGGGGGCGGGTAGGGCCAAGGGGCCCTGGTCGCGCCAGCCACCTGCGCCCCTTCCCATATCCGGTCTTCTTGACTCTGTCTTGACCCCGGGCTCATGTGAGGGAGGAGGATAGCGTGCAGTAGCTGCAGCGCAAGGCTACTATCAATTAAAAAATAATTCATGCGCAAGTCATCGTCCCTGCACCACCCTGGTGTGGATCGTTCGGTGGACATCGTTGAACTAAGACGCTCGAACTGTCGTGGGTGTGGTAGAGGAGCACTCACTGATCGCGTTATAGGATATACTTGTCGTTTAACGATAGGACTTGAGCCTCGCGAGCAGCCGCTTAGTCGTTAGTATTACGGGCAAAATCACATTTCTAACAAAGACAGGGGAGACTGAAATGACCATTTATGGCTTATTGGTCGTAATTAGCCAACCATGGCAAAACCCTAAGTTTTCAGTCCCTGAGGCGTCCCTCTACCATTGTTCGTATAGCCGATCGCACCCAACAGGACAACAAGCCCGTGGCTCAAATGCCAGTGCGTTCGAATTCTAACCAGCAGTTCGCGGGTTCGAGCCGAAGAGACTGCAAACTATTGAGTTAGTTATGGCTGGTTGATGACAGCCTATAAGCCAGAAATGGCCATTCCAGTCTCCTGTGTCTTTGTCCAATCTCGTTTGTGCATTTATTTTTGGTCACCTTGCGACTTGCGTCAAAGCATTAGGGGACGAGCAGGTCCCGTTACCTGATAAGATAAGATAATTAATATGCTCGGTGGGTTTGGTTTTAAAAAGACTAAATACCGAAGGAATTAATGCAAAAAAAGGTTTGGGTGTGGCTGCCTAATGAGCCAAAATAGCCTCCCCTTGTCTGCATTGTCGAGATTCCTTGTCAAATTATTTTATTACTAACTTTAGAAAATATTCGTAGGAGATGGATCTAAAACCTTAAAAATGTATAACGGAACACGAATTTTAAATGGTATAGCACAATTGGCTGACGGTCTTAACTGCGAATAAAAAGATTTCAGGGAAATTGTTTGAAGAAGAAGAAGAAGAAGAAGAAGAAGAAGAAGAAGAAAAAAGAAGAAAAAGAATAACAAGAAGAAATCTGTTGTACCGGATTCTGATTGAGAAAAATTTTCGACGTTTTAATCTTCATGGCTGTGGAAGAGAGCCTGAATGGACACCAACTTTCAGATGCTAAAACCAAACCTTAAATTCTCATTTCAGTCATGTAAAAGAGGTCTAGATCTCTGGTCTATGGATATCAGTCGATAGAGGAAACCTGTTTGCTTACATTGCTGGAGCATTGAACTCCGATATTGAGCGACACACCCAACCCGTTTTCAGATCTCGACTGCATCAACACCTAGACTTGAGTGCTGACGACTAATAAACCAGAAAATGTCATTCCACTGTCGTTTTCTGCGATGGCGGGTGCTGTCATTTCTACAAGAACGGTCATGATTTTTGAACAGGATTAACAGGCTCGAAGACAGTGGTGTACACATATAATCGAACAAGCGTTTCAAAGAGTGTCTCTTTTGCAGTTGTTTTAAACGGAACTACTCCTCCTTTGAAAATGTATTTTAGATAGGATGCGATTTTCTAGAGGGCAACAGCTTGAAATCAAGCTCTTATCCTGTTCTTGTTATAAAAATTGGCCTTGTGTAAAGGAATAATAGGTATCTCATGTTTTTTCCTTAAATTAGTCATTCATGGCTCTAAAGGTTCCCAATTGATGATGAGCATGCTGTGGTGTGTGAAAGGAAGTACGATTATATACTATTCTCATCGGTTTTATAACGGAAAAACAGCTATGCGCCACCGGCCAATCGAAAGGCACAGTTCTTTCCGTTATCGCCTTAAACTAGCCTCTGAGTAAACTTCCAGCGGGATATTTTAGGAGGTTTGGTGGCATACGGAGAAATTAATGAGGCGTGCTCTACCCACTTCACACGCTCTTTACTCGTTTAGAAGCAGACGATTCGCAGGATAGACGCGCCAACCAGCGTTAGGCGCGAGAATAGCGATAAATTTACTTCCTCTAAGGGGACAATCGGATCGGTGGTTATGTGTTCATATGGCAGACTAACGTTATAAACTCTTCCCCCGGCAGCGTATGGTTAGTGCTTCCAGGGAAGTCTATTCCAGGTCTATTCCGTGGGTCTTGACTCTGCTCTCGTGGTTAAAAAAGAATTCGTTTTTGGCTGATTAACATCATTTAACTGACCCGACTGTAAAATACTCGGCAGCTTCTATGGATTCGAATGCACTACGGCATGGGGGGCAAGGTTTGAATTCAGTTAACGTTCTTACTGTCTTGGCTACTGGCCTTCACCAATAACCGTGAGTTTATTCGTATTTGGAATAAGCTATCTGCTTTAGTAAAGTTATCTTTGTCATTCTAGTGTGTTGTAGCCTGATTTATAAGGGAAATCTGCGTGGGTAATCAGCGTACTGAGATATCATCGGTGGCTTCCATACGGTGTAGTAGGCTGAGCGGATGACTTGACCAAGGCCCTCAGTCGGGTACCATAGTTAAGGTGGTTAGAGCATCGACTATACTCACGTACTGCTCCTTGATGCCATGGGTTCGAATTCCACCGCTGCTGACGAGTGTTTCACGATAAGGCCGGCTGAATTAAAATGCTGACCTTCCTTGCCAGTA
This sequence comes from Schistocephalus solidus, assembly GCA_017591395.1. Taxonomy (NCBI): domain Eukaryota; kingdom Metazoa; phylum Platyhelminthes; class Cestoda; order Diphyllobothriidea; family Diphyllobothriidae; genus Schistocephalus; species Schistocephalus solidus. Next base: position 35,825 of record WEDG01011494.1, read on the forward strand.
ATGAAAGGAATTGAAAACAAAGTGGGCGGTTGGAATTGCTTTTATGCCCCCTTCACAATACAGGTGACCTTGCACTGCATTCCAAGAAGGATAAGTATTCCCATGTCCTAATCCTATGCGGCTGCTGGTGGGGCTCGAGAACGAGCCCGAAGGCAGAGCAAGACGAGTGAGTTCAGTTAACGATCGGTGGGCAGTCATCAATGAACTTACCCTACTCTATTAGCTGTCTGTAGTTCACAGTTTTTGGCCCAAATGCACTCAATTACATATGTTCGTGTTTCGTAACCCGACTACCGAGCATTAGTGAATGCGCCTAAAAGCCCAGCGATCCTTATGGACACCTATTTATGTCCAAGCAGCCCGTCCATAAAAACACTGAAAAGGACACTAATAAGCATTGAATATAAGCTTTTGTTGAATTTGGTATTTACAGGGCAGACATTTGTCTTTCATATTTTGCTGTCTGGTACATCTCGTCAGCTGGGAAGGAGAAGAGGAAAACGACTCAAAGTATCAGGAGGGGAGTAGCCACAAGGGGGGGGGAGTGGAAATCTGTTTTTTAACACGAAAAGAACACTCTGACCAGGGGGGGTAGTAGGGGAATGCGTAGTACCATCTTCTTTTGATTGCTCTTGAGTGCCTTACTCGACCGAGAAGACGATATTGGATATGAGGATAGAGGAGACGTGTGTGTGTGTGAGAGAGAGAGAGAGAGAGAGGAGTGCGTGCAAGGATGTGTGCATAAAGGGTAGTGGCAGAAAGGCAGATAAGCGCAGCACGCCATGGTCTGTACAGATTTGGAAAGCGAATGGCAGAAACCGAAAGAAGAGGCGCTCACGTCAAGTTGGTGGTGGTGATAGTCCTTCTCAAAGACGCCGTATCATTCCTGCGTCCAGAAGACCGGTTTAAGCAAAGGTAAAAATCACAATACAGATGAACTATTTTGGAATTAAATTCTGATAGTTTTTTTGAACGCACAACAGAGAAGGGCAGAGAGAGAGAGAGAGAGAGAGAGAGAGAGAGAGAGAGAGAGAGAGAGAGAGAGAGAGAGAGAGAGAGAGAGAGAGAGAGAGAGAGAGAGAGAGAGAGAGAGAGAGAGAGAGAGAGAGAGAGAGAGAGAGAGAGAGAGAGAGAGAGAGAGAGAGAGACTGTAAGAATACAGAAACCGGGATAGGGAGATCAGGGTCAGCGTGAATCAGTGTCATCCGACTGTGACGCAGTTGACGCCGCCGCCGACGTTCGTGTATTTGCCGAGGAAGTTGTGACGTCGCTGCTGTTCTTACTCACGTTACCAGAGGCAGCAATCTTGCGGATGGCATTCAAGTAAGAGTTGAGAAGGTCAGGGTTGAGACCGCTCAGCGTCTCCAGGGCTGGCGGAACAGCGGGATTGGTTAAGAGACTAGAGATATTGCCACTGCTACTGTCACTGCAGGATGCATTGGATGGTGGCATGAAACCGAAGGTCTGGATCAGACTGGGCAAGATATTGGGGTTCTTTGGAACTGGCTCCTCTATCGACTTGCCAGAGGAGAGGGAGGCCACTGCCTGAGCAAAAAGGAAGAGAGCCTTCTGTTCGGGTGTCAGGGCGGCCTCCAAATTCTGAACTGGCGGTGGCGGTGGTGGTGGTGGTGGGGGTGGAGGCTGTGGGGGTGCAGCAGCAGCTGCTGCCGCTGCGACCTGTCCGGTCAGGAAAGTGAGGAGGGAGTTGCTGCCCAGGGGATTCTCAAATGCGGTGGGTGCTGCCACAGTGCCACTGGCGGTAGTTGTAACCGGAACTGTTGCGATCGTTCGTGTAGTGCAGCCGGAGTCCACTGCTGCAGCTCTGGCAAGAGTAGCAAGCAGGTCAGTTGGTTTAAACCCGGCAAGTGCCTGCACGTCAGGCAGAGGGAAATTGAGGGATCCAGCTCCAATGGATGAGGAGACTGACTGCTGTTGCTGCTGCTGTTGTTGTTGCTGCGATGGCGTCTGCTGCTGTTGTCTCGAGGTCGCAGGACTAAGCAACGCTTGTTGCGTCGGGAACTGCAGATGCCGCAGAAGGAGCTCCAATGCGGCTGCCTCAGTCGGCAGACTGGACTCCATAGACTGGTCCGTGAAATGAGGGTTGTTGCCGCCATTATCAGAGGTATTTTGCTGTGGCGTGGTTGATTGCGATTGTGGCACCTGCTGGCCTTGGTGCATATGAAGGTCCTTTTGCGTTGCCCGGCTAGTGAAAAACTGACTAAAGTCTCCACTTAATCCAAGACCCGTGTTACCCTTACCGGCACCAGAGAAGCCAGAAAATAGAGGAGAGAAGTGGTGGGTAGCTGGGCGTTTGTTGGACGTGAGGGGAGACGAGGACGCAGTCGCAGCGGCAGCTACTGCTGCTGCCACAGAAGATGCCACAGATACCTGAGTCCGCATGAGGGATGCCTTGGCCATAGCAGCTGCGTGGCAGGACTGTTGCAACAAACAGGGACACTTGTTTTTGCTTATATGCAGTCTCACTTGACCCTTGTTGGCGAATGGCTTTCCACAGAAATGACATTTGGCTTTTTTCGTTATGTTGGCAACCATACTACTGGAGTTGACGACGGTGGTAACGGAAGCACCTCCTGCTGCAGCGGTACTCATGTGAACCGGTAAGGATAGGGATGTGTTCGGTAGGCCGCCGGATGCTCGTGGACCTCGCCCGGGTACGGCCTGAAAGGCTGGAGATGGTAGTCCGAAGTTGCTGGCACCACTGCAGCTGCTGCTGTTGCTGAAACTCAGGACTCCCGCAGGTTGACCAAACGCACCCGGAGGTTGAAGGAATTGGGACTGTATAGCGGCAACCGCAGCAGCAGCAGCCACACTGGAGGAAAGCGATGTCGCTGTGACATCCAACATGCCCAACGGCCGGATGTCTGACTTTGTATCCTGCGGTTCCCCCTGATCCCTGCCTTCAGAGCTAGTTTTGGGCCAATTCTTTGAAAGCATCTGCAGACCGGACTGTTTAGCTGCTGCATTCAGCACCATCGTGAGCAGGCCTAACCAAGCAGGTGGCAGATCACGGGCTAGCCCGACCTCCGCTTGAGTGGCTTCGGTTCCTTGTTCCAGATCCGAAGTGAGAGCACCACCACCAGCAGCAGCAGCGCCACCTCCACCCTGTAAAGCGATAAGATCAGCCAGAAGCTTCATGTCTGGAGTAGGAAATAAGGCAGATTCTCCGCTACCACCGGTAGAAGAAGCCGTGGTTGTGTCGCTGGTCACTGGGGCAGCAATTGTCTTCGGGGGCGTAGGCAGATTTCGAGGGACCATGGAGGAAGCCTTGGACATATAAGAGTAGAGGGCTGAAATGGCTGAGGCCAGACCGGCCTGCGAGGTTGGTGGTTTACTCCAGTGCTGACGGCAGGAAGAGTCAGCTTCAAGGGATCAATCTCACTAGTGGGTGTATGACTTAAGTTGGCTGGAGATGCTGAATTCGCTTTGTCGCCAGCTTGACAAACGCCGCTGCCGAAGGAGGAAAAAGACGGACGCAGTGGAGAACCGAGGTTCTTTGCGTTGTTGGAGGCCTGGTGCGTAGTTTCAACTAGTTTCTGTAGAGAGGATAAGGGGTTTTCACTGGCACTCAGTATCGTGCTGTTCTCTGCCATGTCACACGGAGTAGGGGTGTCGAAGAGTTGGGTGCGTCCTTTCTCTGTCACCGATGTTAGCTCTTCGGTCGGCAGGTGACCGCTGAAGACTGACGGAGTCGCCGTCGTGCTTGACGAGGATCCGCTGGAGTAACGCCTCTTTCGCTGGCCTATTCTGTCAGGGTTCGAGCTTGACCTGGTGGGTTCCAGACTGGGCACCTCGTAGCAATTGGACCCAATTGGTGACTGAGTTGGTCTCGGAAACAGACCCCCAAAAGTTGTGTGTATTCCCTTCAATAGAGAATTGGCACCCGAATTACTCCTATGCCAGTTAGTTTTAGCAGGACTTGAAATTGCCGGATAGGGTAGACTCTTTTCCACAAAGGACTCAATTTGACGAATTACGCTGTCGGAACAACACTGACTCCGTCGCATGTCTGCAGTGTCACACTCGGGTCTTTCTCCCCTGTCCCCACATTGAGGACTTGTGGTACCGCGACTTGAACTCGGGGAGTGAGAGACTTCACCTGCACCGGTCGAATATTTGCTCTCTCCCTCACTGTTGTCCTTGCCTGGAGAAGGCGTTGAGGTCACAATTTTGTTCTCACCTTCATCAACATGCTGGAGGGTGGAAGGACAGGAGTATGTGTCCGGTGACCTAATCGGTTTAGGTGACTTGATCTGTAGCTCATGCGAACTGGCGGGTCTTCGGCAGGGTTCGGCAGCTGTCTCCTCAGAGTCCCGCACTCTAGGCCTTCCTTCTTCCCCTTTAACTCCTTCCTCCTCGCCTTCCCGCTGACACGAAAGTTGGTGGTTGTGTTCAAGTTTGAAAGCCTTTGCCGGCGAGCTCTGTTGGTAATGCTGTTGTGACCGTGGTGACGCGGGTCGGGGTTCGTTCGAGAGAAGAGGGTTATTGCTGCCTCGCAAATTTGATTCCTCCTCTGACCTAGAGGTTTGTTGTTGTTGTGGCGGCGGCGGCGGTCCTGTTGGTGTCAGTGACGCCTTACCATGAAGTGTTCCCGTGCCATTCGCGGTGCTGGCGGAGATACTGCGCCCCGCGCGTCTATATGAACTGGAGCAGGGATACTTTACGCCTCCAGTGGCCCAGAGAGAACCGGCTCCCGCAGACGAGGCTCCGGATAAAGCAGAGGAGCGACCCTTGTCGGCGCGACTAGCGTCTCCTCCGACGCTAGAGAGGGTCTGACTGGCCAGGAGATTGCGTCCCGCGTCACTGTACACAATCTCCGAATAGTGGTTTGTTTTCATCATGTGCATCGTGAGTTCGGGCAGGCTTCGGAAGGACTGGTTGCAGCGCATACAACGCAAAATCTCACGTGTTTGTTCCGTCTCACTGTTGATCCACATGTCCTGGCCACGCACCAATTTAGGGATGTCCCTGTCAGGTTGACTGCTTCGTGGCTTGTGGCCTGTGTTCTTCATGTGTAAAGTGAAGACGTAGAGACTGTCGAAATCCTCGCCACAACTGCACATGAAGGCCGTCTCCCGGGAACAGCGCGAAGAACTCAGCGTAGGCATGCTTCCAGACAGACCCGCTGGTACCCCTTCAGGACTGATTGGCGTCGACAGACGAGCACTAGTGGTAGACTTGAGAAGCAGGTTGTCACCAGCGGAAGCGGTACCTGAGAAACGAGCAGCTCCTAGTGGGGCGGGATCTCCCCGGTTGGAGGGCCCGTTGCAGCGTCGGCCACCAGGGAATCCAACACCTCCTACACGGGTGGCGATGTTGGTCGATTGGCCTCGGAGGAACCCCTCGTCAGGATTTTCTAGGTTCGACTGTGGGACGTTTAGTGCCTGCTTGCGGTGATGCTGGTAGAATGCACTGTACTTCTGATTGCCCCGCATGGAGATTCCGCTGAGTGTCGGTGGCTGAGGAGTGGGCTCGGTAGGGGTGTGAGTGGTGTTGATTGTTGACACAATGGTTGGTTGGTGTGACTGGTGCAAGATATCTCCCACTGCAGCCTGTCGACTGGACTGACGACCAGCAGTGGACGTGATGGCCGATGGAGTCGATCCCCTGGATGACATCCAGACGGGTGTGTCACCTCGGTTGGCCTCGTTGAAGCCCGAAGAGGCGGGGGAAACCGCATTTGTTGCAGTTTTTGGCACGGCCAACGGAGGGGAAAGCATCATAATGTCCGGCAGGATGTTGGGTGTTAGTGTTTGACCACCCAGTGAAGCAGACGATTTGGAAACAGGTGGTACCGACGCCGACGGTGTCCCACCCGATGTCGCCGCCAGGGCCATTAGTTGCTGACCCAATTGGAAAAGCAGATCCCGTGAAGCTGGCAGGTCGGTCAAGAGGCTACATCTCTCAGCAGTTACCACAGACGGCTGCGGTGAGATTGATGCCGCCATGTCAAGCACTGTTTCCTTAGGTTTTGATGGGACTCGAGTCATTTTCTGGCCTCCAAAAAGCGCAAGCAATGAAGAAGCGACGTCATTTAGGGGGTTTGGGAGAGCAGGAACAGAATTTGGTGGTGGTGGGGGTGGGGGTGGAGGGGTAGGAGGGGTGGGAGCCTGGGAAGGAAGTACTTTTGTTGTTGTGCCGTCAGCCTCAGCAACGCCTTCTGCACGTCCAGCGACAGAGCGAAGGAAGTCGACGAGGACTTGCAGCTGACTGGAGACGTCATCGGTTTTAGGCGTCTTCTTGGTGGTGGTGGTGGTTGTTGCTGTCGGCATGAATTGTCCCGTCTCGTTTGAACTTGTCAGAGGGCTTGTGGCGGTGGAAATAGAATTCAGCCGGGGACGCCGGCCTGTGGTCTCTCCGTCCCGCTGCGTCACACTGGTCGCATTCTGAGATTTCTTGAGGGGTTCTATAACGACACTGCCTCGAGAACTGGCGGGGGAGCAGGGAGAAGCTGATCTGCCGCTGGGGGAGACAACGCCCTCTCCTGCGGCCAGAGTTGGAGGGCGCTGGTCAGCAGGGGACCCGTCCAGTGCTGGTAGCTCCGTCTCCATCTCCTCTTCCCCTTCCTCAATGGCTTTACGGAGCTTTGGGCAGTCCTCCGTCTTGAAGGTGGTGGCCGCTACAGGACTGAGAGGATTGTGGAGATCAGCGGTGGCGGCGTGCGAGAGGTCGAGCGGGGAGCGGGGGGCTACGACCGGGCTGGCCTGGGTGCCGAACGACATACTGATCGTCATTGATGAGGGGACGCTAGTGGAGCCGCTTGCTCTAGTCTTTGATGGGCTAGAAGACACGGAAAGGGGGCTGCTGGGACCACGTTTCGCAGTGCAAGCGGTGTCCGGTGGTGGTTTCGTTGAGAAGACGTTCATTAATTCTCTGTCCTCAGTTTACCGACTACTCCCCTTCTGGTTGGGTACCATCCGGTGAGTGATCTCTGTCGAGCGAAGGGGAAAAAACAAAAAGAATTATAAGGGTTGGATACATCCTCGAGGACGTAGTGGATGAATGGGAAATATGTTAGTAGTAATCAAATCCAAACAGTGAAGTTAGAAATTGACTAATGCTTCAAAAAATACACTACAGGGTCGATATTCTGGTTTATAACAGAGCTTGCATTCGAAATATTAATGATTCGAAATACCGAATTGCTAGCTGCTTGGCAAATTGACTGCCCCGCAAGCTGCCTAACGTAAAAGACCCAAAAGGACGTCTGCTCTAGGTCATGTAGGGCATTGTAGGCTGCCAAATAGCAACGTTTTGTCAGCTCCTCATCCAAAATGGGGTTAGTGCATGCGGTTGGAGCTGTGACCTCCGCAACTCATTGGCATCTCAAAAGACTGCACATGTTTTTGAATGACAAGCCGCAAGGCTACCAAATGAATGTCTGTCAGCCAGTCGAAAGATCCCTGGTTGCAGAACTCTGCGGACGGTAAGCTACCTTGCGCATTCCGAATCCTGAACCTCAAATAAGCTAACTGTTAAAAGTGGCCATAATCTGCCGGGCTTTGATGATTGCTCCTCTACCATTTCTAATATAAGCGACCGAAACCGACAGGAAAACGAGCCCATGGACTTCTAATAAACAGGTTGCGTTGTCAAACCTCTGGATTGCACACGCTGGGTTTTCTTAACGGTTGGACGAAAGCAAAGACAACAATTTGGCCAAAACTCTGTCTATGGGAAATATGTTTCTTGGTATCCGAAGCGCTCGCCAAACTAGCGAGCTAACTGAGGACTCAAACCTCGAGAGGAAAGACTACTGACTAATAAAAAAAGAGACAGAATTGTTCAATTTAGAGCAAATATAACGGAGCCACTTCTCCTTTTGACCCCGGTAAACAAGGTTAGAAAAGGATGCATGAACATGAACTTGTTTTTGGAAGAAGACAAACAGCCCCTAGCAATCACTTACGACACGAGATCGTCATTTATATGGCAGTCCGATGGCCATGGTTCGTGAAAATCGATCGCTAGTCACCTACTTATCAGGTGCTACAAGACCAAACCAGTAGCGCGGCTGAAGGTCTCTCCCAGTGGTGGTGAGTTTGAATTTTAACTGCGTCGTTTATCTGTTTACTTTCAGAAGCAAGGAAATTTCGAAAAGGGATGAATATCCTATAGACGCTGCTTGTAAACTATCCGTGCTGTCTGTGCTTCTGATCCCATATGGAGTTCAGGGTTCCGATTTACTGAATGAAGACAGACGTAGCCCGAACCAGTTATACGTTAGTCTACTCACATCTTTGTCTTCATGCTATCTGCTGTCATAGCTCGAACAACTTCGGCCAGTCAGCTGGTTGCTGTTCGTGAAATATGCCACCAATTCGGAGCTTTTTGCCTTTGCTGGTGGACCGGTGTGCGTTAAGTCCAATTGTATGACAGCGAGTGAGATTTGTTTACCAACCCACTTTCCTCTGGAGCTCAATCTAGAACCCCCCCAGGCGTGATGCGACCAGTAGTAAGGAAAAATAAATGGCGACAAAAACCAGCAAGACTTAGGTGGTCGGTCATCGGCTGGCTATAGCTCAACCTTATGTATGCGCGTAGAAACAGCCTTCTGTCGATCTGATGGCATATCAAACGTTTTTGTTTTAGCTTTCCCAATTTGGGACTCCAGGGCAAGAAGGAAACGGCATGAGCCCTTCTATTTCCGAATGGATTAAACACCCTTATGAGGCGACTTTAAATATTCCGGATCGGAATTTTGTATTGGGCTGTTTGCTTGCTGACTGTGAGCAAGTTAGAAATGGCTACTTTAGTTCCCTCTTTTTTGGTTATTTTTTTGTGTATTTATAAAAACGAGAGGGGCACAGGTCAACCAAGGCATGAGGAGATGGAGACTTCCGCCGTTTCTGTGTGTTATTCGTTTAACCAGCACCTGCAAGAGGCGGAGCAGCAGCGCACCCACCCTGGTTCCTGTTCGCTCGACAGCTGTGTCAGTGGTAGCCGGTTCGATAGGTGCACCAGACATTAACCATTTGTTTGGTTTCTAAAGCGAAGCAGCGCAGCAGTAGTCCGTGTTCCTGTAGTAAAGTTTTTCCTGCCTGTGGCGCTGATGCAGGTAATAGGCATTCGTGGACGGAACTCCCTCGTCTGACTCAATGGTTACAGCGTTGGACTTCTGAACAACAGGTCGCGGGTTCGAACCTCGGGTGGGTCACCACCTGGGGTTAGGTATATCTGGCTGACGACGGCTAATAAGCCAAAATAGACATTTTTTAATCTGCTTCTACTACTACTACTATCCTCTGTGTGGCTGCTGGAAGGGCTCGAGAATGAGCCCAAGACAGAGCAGGACGAGTGAGTTCCGTTAATGATCGGTGTGCATTCATTTAAACCGGCAAGACAACGAGCCCGTGGCTCAATGGTAAGAGCGTTGAACTTCTGAACAACAGGTCGCGGTTCGAGCCTCGGGTGGGGCACCACCTGGGGTTGGGTATGGTTGGCTGATGACGGCTAATGAGCCAGAAACGACCATTCCAGTCTCCCTTGTCTTTGTCGGTAATGTTATTCTGCCTATATCCTAAGCTGCCTTACGGCTGCTGGCGGGGCTTGAGAGTTAGCCCCAAGGCACAACGGGACGAGTGAGTCCTGTAACCGATCGGTGAGCGCCCAACTACCATTGTTAATATTCCCGATCGAAACCGGGAAGACAGCGAGCTCGTGGCGCAGTGGGTAGAGCGATGGACTTCTGCCCAACAAGATCGCGAGTTCGAGCCTCGGGTGGGGCACCACCTGGGGTTCGGTATGGTTGGCTGATGACGGCTAATGAGCCAGAAACGACCATTCCAGTCTCCCTTGTCTTTGTCGGCATTGTTAATCTGCAGGCAATAGGGTTTTGTGAGGACGGTTTTGGTGGTCAGGCAGTACAAGAGAGCGCTAAATAAACCCTGCTATTTCTCTTAAACTGCGGGTGAGGCTTGATCCCACCCCTCACCATCTTTGTGCACACACTAGAGTGGCATAGAGTATGGCTCCTATTTAAATAGCGCCGGCATGTAAAGGAGGAAAGGACAAAGTTGTTGCGTTTTTGGCCGACTGTGTCTGTGCTGAACGTTTGTTCCGGGTGAGAAGCTGCTGTCAGCACACTGCCCATAGCATCAAAGTGGATGAGGGCAAGGTGACAAGTGTCATCGCGACTTCCGGTGTAACTCACGCACGCTCACACAAGCATGCACAACAAAATGAAAGATGTCGTGTGTCTGGTGGCTTTTATGGCAATGAGGGTATCAAGCATGACTCTCGTCAGGTCATGCGAAGGCGTGACAACCGAGGCATTCTTGTCTCAGCGCGCATGCACAACAGAAGGAGATGGCGTTTGGCGCGCTCAACGAGCTAGCATGAAGGAATACGGTCTAGATGGGGATCGTGTTCTTTGAAGCGCCTGCGCGTGCCGTCGCGGGTGCGAGAGTACGCCTAACTCCATTCGCTTTTAAGTCCCTTGGAGGCAAGAGACGCTATTTAAAAGCAAACGAAATTTAGGTTACTCTTTTATTATCACCCGCCGTTATCCTTGGGAGGCTGCGGCGCACCCTCATGCTCTCTCCCCCTTCCCCTCCCCCGCCCTCACGCTCTTCTCCATCTCATCTTCCCCAGGCCTAGGAAGCAGTTATAGAGCGCTGAAGGCGCCACCGGCTTCTTAATCTTGTCAGTCCGCATGCCGAGACCGTTAGCTGCACGTATGCGCACAAGCACATAGAGACACACATGTGACAGCTCCTCTTGGACGCCCCATCTACGCGGACGCGGGTTCCGGCCTCAGAAGGAAGGGGGGATAGCGCGGCGGCGTGCCGTGACTGCCACGCCGGCTGGGGTGCGTCTGCGCCCGAGTGCCGCTGCCGCCGCTGTGTGTCTGCGTGGGCGCAAACAAAGACGCATGCTTGCGCCGCCGCCAACGATGGAGACGAAGGGAGAGCGAAGGGCGGCACGGCATCAGCTTGGCGTGTGTGTATGTGTGTGTTTGTACGCTCATGATTGATGTGTGTGCGGCGTCCTGACAGTTGGCATTGGAAGGCGGCGGCGTCTAAACGGAACGCTGCACGCACACACGCACGTGGGGACACGCCGCGCAGGGAGCATGCACATGCGCACTGACAAGTGAGACGCGAAACGCATACCGTGGTGGTGCTGGTGGTGGTGGCGATGGCGGACAATTTTCGGCTGCGGACGCTACCAACACAGGGTACGTACTTATCGCGTGCGTCCGTGTGTGTATGTCTGTGCGTACGAGGCAGAGGAACTGGATGTCGCCCACTATTTCATTTTCCTCGTGTGAACCTGACCATGTGTTAAGAACCTTCAATAGATGGGCTGCGTTTGCTTTGGGAGGCGTACGCGGAGAGCCTGTCTTGCCAACTCCTAAAAAAATCCCGTTCAACAATCATTCTGACATTATCAGTGTTCAAATAATATGCAAAGCTCGTGGGACAGTTGTACTAGACCACGCCCAATATTGTGCAAGCTTGATCCAATAAAACCCACCCTCACGCTGGGGGCCGATCCCTAATTCCCAGAAAGGCCATTAAAAGGTGTATCGTCGTAGTTTAAGGGCTAGTGTTGCATGCGCGATGTTGCAATTAAGCGCAATAGCAGCAATGATGCAATAACAACAAAATTGTTCTGTGGTCGCTTACTTCAAACATACTTAGTGTGAATTGGGACTCTGCGAGGTTTAGAAGCGTTTCAATACTACAGTAATGCAGGGAATGGAGTCTCGTTATAAAGAACAATGTCCGCCTTCCATCCTGTAAGCAAGGCGCGCATCGGTGAGTCTAAAATAACTTTGATAACTCAATCACTGTCATCAGAATAAACCCCTGGCTTAATAGTCGTAGGGCGTCTTTAAAATAAACGCTTGAACCGGTCTTCGAGTCTCGGGTCTCGCCAGTCTTGGTTTAGAACAGAAATGACCAAAAACTGGATGAAAGCTGGACTGAAACCGACCACCAACATGAACCCCAAAACCAGACGGTATGTGGGTCGCGTAATTTAACATGCAGCAGCATTTGTGTCTGGCTTGCTCATGTGAACGAACCTAAAATTTTCGTATCCATTCATCCATCCTTGCATTAGTTTGAAAAACGTCAACCACTTTCACCCAAATTTTCGAGAACCCAAAAGTAAAAATATATGTGGAAACCTACTAAAAAGAGGTGTCAGGGCTTAATTTTGTCCGTGTACTTAAATTTTACTTCCTTAGTTTGAGCGTTATTTAAGCTAATGTGTTAAGTTCTAGTATGTCAGTTTTTCAAAGCACTTTTTCTTCCAGGACCTCGGGGCCCAAATCAGAGCGTGTTTTCGCCTACTAGACTGCTGAGTTGTGGGCCACCAGTAATCGCTTCTCTGAATTCAAGCCTAGAAGGCGATGTATCTTATACCTGATTCAGTCAGACTATAAGAGTGACATAAATACTGGACAAGTTTCCAACTATGATGTTCCGAGCAAATCCCTCACAAGAAAAGGCCTTCCCGTCCCTCTTTGTATTCTACAGATCGAACGTTCAAACACTACGTCAGCGGGGAACGGTGTTTCATACCAGACACCCGACAAAAGGGCCTTCGAAGCACTCTGCACTTCAAATGCGACCCTAGCGTAAGACAACGATGGAAACTTTCTAACCTCGAGTTACAGATTTCTACCTCATAACCTAAAACACCGGTCCATAGATGTCAGAGATTTCTCCTGCTTGAAAAAGGTCGATAAATAAGACGAAACTGAACCTCACGTTGGCTCACCGCCAGAGAGTCGCCCCTGTCGACAGCCGGTCAACTCTGAAGATGGGCGAATTCACGCATAGATGAACGCACGCAGAGAAAGAGAGCCGTCAACATTTATTACCGGTCGTGTCCGGTCAAACTGACACCGCGGTCTGAACCCTGCAGCAGGCTCTGCGTGCCTTGTGTGCGTAAGCGGCCAGCGGGACTATATGCGCCATGATTGATGAGGCGGTGGCGGCGGCGGCGGGAATTGGCTCAGTCTGACATCCGATCGCGCGCACATGCGCGCCTGCAGTCATGTGACCTGACAACGCACTGTCACCTTGCCGCGCCGTGGTCATACGTCACTCCTCTGCACGCCTCTATAATCGACGCCAGCGCGCACTCGCGCATGTGCGCGTGCGTGAGGGGTGCGAGGCGGTGGTGGAAACCATCGGACCAATGGTGGATCAGCGTGTGTGTGCGCACGCCTGCATGCGCGTGAAAACGCCAAAACTGACGTCGGCAGGATAACAGCAGTCAAAGGGAGCGGCGGTGGTGTGCCGTTGATTGATGAGGCCGTGTGGCCCTTCACGGGCGCGCCTGCATACACGTACGCAGTGGGCGTTGTCGTCGCTTCGCTGTCCGTCAGTACCGGAAAGGCCAGCCAATGTCCGCGACCCCTACACTCACACACAAAGAAATTCGATAAAATCGCTTGACATCTCTCGCCTTGGCTACGTGCAGTTTTTTGCCCCATAACGGAACTCTCAGTGCCTTCTGACGAGGCGGTGGTAGAGCCATCTGTGAAAAGCCACTTTCACGGTGTTTGCGCATACCACCCCCGTCCTCACTCACCACCCTAGTAACCAGCCCAGGGAATTTGGACTGGACGGACAAAAATACGCGTTTGCTTAGAGGTATGGTATTACTACTTTATAATAAACGGGATTGTCTCGAATACAGGAAAGTTTCCCGGCGACCACGGCTAGAAACCCCAGTTATTCTAACACCCAACGTTCCCTTTTGGTGGAGTAACGTTTCGCCGTCATGCATATCGATTCGGTTGGTTCCCCATTGAACAACTGATCGAAACAGGGTGGCCCGTCGCCATGGCACCGATCGTGGCTTCTTACTATCTATATATGAACTTTTCATTTTAGGGAAGTGTGCAAATAACTGGAAGATGTGAGAGCAAGATGCGTGCCTCTAGAAGACGGATCATACAATTTGTTTTCAGGAGGTATTGAGTCATCGGCCGTTTCGGGCATATTTAATACCTTCTGCAACCAGTAGTACCAGCGAGCAATATCCGTGGCTGAATTCCACACTCATACACGTGAAACACGGTGCAAGGCTCAAACCAGATGCTTGATAACAATACATTATCCTCGTTTCTCCGTATTCTGGCATTGTCTAAACCTCCGTGTTGCAATTTGGCAGATAATGACGGATTATATGGCCCTATAAAGTCAAGTAGCTCAATGTTCGCCCATTCAAATAGATTGGAGCCCACTAATGGAGGCGTATGTATAAGTACGAAAGAAGGGGGTTAATCGAACACCTTAAATATTTGTTGATTTTTCCGAGCATTAGAACTCGTACCAGTGGCTGTCTACACCGTCAAACCGAGTAACAAGTCTAGCTTCAAGGTTGCCAAAATAATTATCTACGAACGGAGAACGGATTTAAGTTTAGGTCGGTGATGAAAACTCAGTCAATCGATATATCAAATCAGGCGCCTACATATAGAGTTAGGCGCAATCACCTCCACACCTGCGGCGCTGGTCGTTGATTGGCTAGTGGCCCCTATAACTGTCACTTGCTCAGCTGCTATTGTTATCTTTGAAGATGAGCTACTGCACTGGTTTGGGTGCTCGACCACTTTCCCGGCTCCGATATTCAAATTGATTTTCGAATTGTTATGGCATATCCGGAGACATAAAGAGCCTTTCATGGACACCACAAAGGCAGACCAATTCCAGACCGCGGATCCTTAATGCAGTTGACCTCTGAGTCCATTTTTCGTCTATGAGATTGCTTTTGCCTAATGAGTCAGACATCATTCGTGCGATTACCTCCAACAGATAACCAAAAACGAATATTTCTGCAGCAGTTCCACAAAAACGAAAAATTGATTTGACAGAGCGTTTAAATCGCTGTCAGATTTAGTAACTGAAGCGCATTAGATATGTCAAGCTGTTCCTACTAGTATGCAGTTAGTCAGGTTTCCATATGGAACTACACAGTCGGCAGTGCTAGAGGCAGATCATGACCATGTCAGCCGGCGAAGAAGAACTGAACGAAAACAAAAATGCTGTCGCATATAACTAAATGGCATAAATGTTTGAGTTAGGGCGCACCCAGGATAACAGTAGCGTGTTCACTTGCAAAGACCGTGCCCCGCTGTCCCAAATACCCAGCTCAGAGCGGAAGATGGCTGGAAGTGACTCGCAGTTGAACTTCCAATCCACAGCAGAATCCGTTTTCATCGTCTGGAATTATGCATCACTGACAGTACTGCACACAGATAGGCTTGGCTGCATAGTGCATATCGAAGGGGGAAAAACGAGCAAGGGTTAGATAAATAAACTGAAGAAGTGAGAGAGGCGGATTCTGGATCTAGTATTACATCTCGTCGATGTTTCCAACCCACTGTTAATCGTAAAAAATCGCCTTTCAGTTAAAATTAAAGGCGTCCACGGCTCATGGCCTTCAGTCGCACTATTGGTGAGACGCCATCTAAATACCGTAATTCCTGCAGTTTGCGTGAAATCCAATTAGCACAGAACCCCACGCGTTCAAAAAAACCAACTCAATATTGCAACTGAATGCTACGGCTGAGATGGGTTTTCAAGTTTTACCTTGCTCTTAATGTTGAACTCGAACGAGAATTCAAAAAATGGAGCAATAGTATTGGGGATCGAGAAACCGCTTCCTCTTCCTATCTTCTTTTTCTTTTTCTTATTCTTCTTTTTCAAATAAGCTTAGTAGGAAGACAACAAATATATCTCGTACGTTTTGGTGCTGGTTTCCAGCTTAGGTACAGCCTCAAATACTAGTTGGAAGTCCTCTATATTACGAAAATAGTTTTTACACTCTGAGAATAGGGTTGTTAAAAAAACTGTCTTCAGAATGCCACTAGGTGTCTGATTTTGATGAAATTGAAACATCCGCCTTGCCCCGTATAAATGAACATCAGTCGGCAAGAAGATGAAAGCCCTTGTCTGCGTCAGAAGTTGTACTGTCGGTGTCTACCCAGCCACATAAGGTCAAACATTTCCTGAATGCACAACCCCACCACCCCCCCCCCCCCCGATGATTCATCCAACAATCAGCATTTGCAGTTGGGTGTCTCTTAACAATCTAAAGTAGAAATGAAAGCACCAACAGCCAATCCGAACGCCCTTCAGCACAAACGTTAGACAAATAAGAATTTTTGGCCTTTTTGAACAGTTTTATATTTTTCACATTTGCTTTACGCCTTAGAAGGGGAACTACATTTAAGGACGATTAATTACAAAATAAAACGCCGTATTTTCCACGGAAAATAGTTTGCTGCATATATTTTAGAAAGCGGCTTCCCAACTCATCCTCTGACGCGTGAAAAGGTTAAAAAAACAGGTAACTTTCAACCTTACATAACAAGACGCGTCTGTTACATCCCATCGCTCCGTCAAAATGGGCTATGTCCGTCTCCACATGATACTGAGAATCCCGAATACAGCCTCTTAATCCACACGCCTACTGATGCACGATTCGCCAGGAGCTCGCAGCCCTTCTTCGTTGATCAAGCGCCAACGATGCGGGTTTCCTCCTGTGCAACCGTCTCCCGTGCCCAGGATGTGTATGGCTATCTGGGAGAAATGGTCTCGTCTCTCCACCGCTAGTTGGTGTTCATGTATACACATGGAAATAGATTTCCCAAGTTGGCCACCATAGGTTTTATCACAACTGTCGCATGTGATTTAGCAACCAACCTCCATCCAATTTAAGTATCCAACCCCTGTCTCTAGGGTTTACAAGCTGGGTGGTCATGGATTTGTGTGCTACCTGTAGCTGATGTTTTGCAGCAGTCTGTGAATGAACTAGTAGCAATTTCGCACCTGCGTGGCGTTTGCCAAGTGGCTTTGTTGACGTCTGCGAGGCTGTGTTGTTTTAAAAACTCTCTTGATGTCTCATAGACTGACGCACAAAGTCAAGATGCTAACTATTTTAGTAGAATAATTTAAGAAGGTATTCTACTTCTGTTTGCCATCTTTCTACGTTAGATCAGTGAGTAAAATGTTGACAGAATACCGCTGTGGGAGATATACTGCTTACTCTCTTGATGGAAGATGGCAGATGAATATGATTCCTTGCGATAAAACTATGTATGTGGTGTTATATCAGTCCTTCAAGAAACACAAACAGCCAGAAAGGAGAGTTCTCAATTAAATATGTTTCAAATGCAAATACGATTCGTTGATGAAAGCTCACCGATCGCTAACAGAACTCACTCGCTCCGTTCTAACGTGGGACTCACTCTCGAGCACCGCCAGCAATCGCACAGTCGCTAGTAGTAAAATAGGCAGATTAATAATGCCGACAAAGGTAAGGGAGATTTTAATGGTCGTTTCTGGCTTATTAGCCATCATCAACCAGTCATACACAAACTCAGGTGGTGCCCCACCCGAGGCTCGAACCTGGTGATCAAAAGTCCAACGCTCTAACCATTGAGCCACGGGCTCGTTGTCTTTTCGGTTTCGATTGGGAAGTGGCATTCGTTTATGAACGCCGCTCACCGATCCCTCATTCCGTTCTGCCGATCTAAGCTGGTAAGACAACGAGCCCGTGGCTCAATGACTAGAACGCTGGACTTCTGATCACCAGGTTCGAGCCTCGGGTGGAGCATCACCTGGGGTTGGGTATCACTGGCTGATGAAGGCTAATAAGCCAGAAATGACCGTTCCAGTCTTCCTTTTGTTTGTCGGAAATACTCATCTGCCTAACTAAAAGCTAGGCTAGGTTCCCTCCTTGCTACCGTCGATGAGTATGGCTGACTGACGATGGCTAATAAGTCAGAAATGGCCATTTCAGTCTCCCTTGTTTTTTGTCGGCATTGCTAATCTGCAAATCAAATTCCCTTAAATTTGGATGTAATATTACTTCGGGGTATTTATAACTGATTTTTCGTCTCGCTGACAAATATTTCGTCCGCCGGAATTTCAGGTCAACTGCGGGATGAGCTGTAGCTTCTATTTTCGGAATTAAAACACTCAGATGACTGAAGGAATGGCGTAAAGTGGGGTTTGGGGTAAGTTTATATACAGTATGTGACCTAACGCATGAAACCCGAGGAAAGAAATTGAAGTTACCCATTGGGCATCTAAGACGTGAAGCTTATTTATTTGCCTAGCCCGTTCCAGCAAATGGTTTTTTTACATAAACAACATGTTTTTAGTTTATTTTATCAGTCAAATGTTTATAAATTTAATTTGGGGTTGCTGCGGTTATTTTGCGCACCTTAGCCTGTTTTTATTTTGGAGGAGAGTGGATTAACCTCGATAATTTTAGCAAACAAGAATTTGTGCATTTGGAAATTGCTTTTTGGTTCGGTGTAAACCCCGAAAACGAGGTTACAAACAAACAGGCTATTGTTAGAAAACCAGACGTTTTTGCGATTTTTACATGTCAGGTTTGCAAATCTTTGTGAGATCGGGCGCCAGTTTTCGAGCGTACCGATATTGGCCTGACGTTTTCGAATGCATTGTGAGAAACCACCGAATAGGCCACCAGTTATGGGTCGCTAAAAAGTTGAACATATCAAAAGATACGTTTTACAAGTTTGATTGTCGACTCATACACAATTTAGAAATTGAATTAGCAAAATTTAAACGCTTTTTAGCACCACGTCAGCATTCATAGGGTTACATTTTTGTGTATTCATATTCGTAGAAAGAAACCTAGAGGTGGCGAAAATGGCTGCAATGCAAATAGAAAAGTAAGTTCATACGTTTGCGGCAGATAAATTACCAGTACTTTTTCCGGAAAGTAAAATAACCAACTAAACTAGTAATTGTTGGCCTTACTATAGAAAACGGTAAAGTACGTAAACCGCTTTCGTATTGCCTTATTAAATCACTATTTACTGAGGTAACAAATTAGATAACGTTTTCAACTGACGGAAGGGCATATTTTTCTTGCACGTTTCTTATGGCCGTTCATTTTTTCAGCACTGTGGTTTCATGTTTGGGTGAGCCTTCGACTGTAGCCCAAACGACCATATCCATGAAATATCTTAGTTGGAAGGTTTTGAAATATACATAGTACTCCAACTATTGTTCTGGACAAGCAATTGAAAGCACTAAGAACCGCAAAGTATTCATTGATATTTCAAGGACACCTTAAAATATAATGGAGTCCACCATCGGCAAAAAACGTACATAAATCTAATTGAAGAAAATTTCCCTTGCTATGCACACAATCTTATGCTTACGACTGTATCTGCCAATTCTATTCAAATTTGATAGGCATTGATCGGTTTGCCAATATTTGACCTGATGGAAACTTTTATTCCTGTGACTTCTCCGTTCGCAAACCAAGCAAACGCCCCGTTGATTTAATTAACTACATGTCGGTTGATAAAAAAGACGGAAAATTATATAGATTTCTTCCAACAAACTATTGCAACACATGACTGGACGTAACGCACTTTCTTTTATCCAGACTCCATATAACACCTATTCTTGTGTAAGGTTTAAGGAAAGTGGATGGTAAAATAAATTTTCGCAAGTTTATGTGCCCCTATCGCATCATTTAGTCAGTTATTTGCTCGGACAAACCCTATACACATGTAAAAAGTTGATTCTAATCATATGACACATTTTGAGTATCTCAAGAAAATGTTTTTCTTATCATGCAAAAAGTACCTATAGTATTTATTTTCCATCTTCACTTACTTGGAGGTTGTTCAGTATTAGTTTGGTGTTTGGCGTTCGCACCGGTTTCAGGTCGGATAGTGATTTTTTGTTAATTTCGTGTACCAGGTCACCTACTATATATGCTTTGCAGTCATCTTACATTTCGAGATTAGCCATTCCATCTCTAACAAAAGCAGCTAGCTAAAAGCTTACTAATTTCAGGTAAAATTCACTGTTCAAATGAAGAGTTTTATTGAACAGAAGTAAAATATTTTTCAAACTATTTTCCCAAAATGGATACTCTCCCGACTGTGACTAAGCATACGACTAAACCGGTTCAAATGAAATATATTTCCAGAGTTACGACCACCCAGACGCCAGAGCCAACCAGCCGGTGCACTTCGCCTGTTTATGAAGAACGTCGAAAGGCAGCCGAAGAAACACCTTGCGCATCCAGCTTCTACATCCGGAGGATATGATTGTTTAGTTCACTAGAAAATCAATTGTCTACAAAATACCATGTAATAGTTGTGGCGCGGTCTCTCCCATCTCCGGGCTTCCTGACTTTGAATTGACACCGGGCCCAGGTTAGGAAGTGGAATAGAGAGTGAGGTAGATGCATCGAAAGTCTGATCTCACTAAAGTTCAATGCAAGGCACCGTTCCTGCACCAAACTATTGTCGGGCATAAAGTGGACATCGTCGGACTACGACGGTCGAACTGTCTTGTGATCAAAACGGAAAATCCCCCTCCATGTGTATACGTGAATACCAGCTAGCGGTGGAGGGACGAGACCATTGCTCCTTGGTAGCTATGCTTATCCTGCACACGGGAAGTTTGCAAGGGAGGAAACCTGCATCGTTGGCGCTTGCTCAAAGATGAAGGGCCGCGAGCTCCTGGAAATACTGCACTCAGGTGAGGCGTGCATCAGTAGGCGTATGGATTGAGAGGCTGTATTCGGAATTTTCAATGCCAAGAGGAAGATGGACACTGCCAATGCCGACAGGTTGATGGTTTGCAATAGACGCGTATTGGCGTAGACCTAGATTAGTATATAGTGTATTTTGTGAGACACGGTTATATTTAATCTACTTTTTTCCAGCATCTGATCATCTGCTGACGAACCGGGGAACCAGTTCAGAAATTATGCGCAGTAAATTTTATCGCTATCCCAATGAAATTGATGCATTTCTAGTGTTTATATGACATACATCTATATTGGTGGATGGAAGCTCACTAATCAGCTATGGTAAGACAAAGATCATGTGGCTCAATGGTTAGCGCGCTGGAATCCCGAGCAATCCACACTTGGGATTTGGTATGACTGGCTGATGACGGCTAATAAGCCAGAAATTGCCATTCCGGTCTCCTTTGTCTTTGTCGGATCCACTTCATCATAGTCTACACGTCGCTATATATATAGTGTGTGGCTCACCGATCTGCTTAAGGAACATTTATGTTCCGTTGTGCCCTGGAACTCAGACTAGAGTACTCACAGGCAGTCGCATAGCGACGTGTAGCATATGTTGATAATGTGGAACCGACAAAGACAAAGGGAGATCGGAATGACATTTCTGACTTATTAGCCGTCATCAGCCAGTTATACTGATTCGAACCCGCGACCTTTGGTATTTGAGTCGAACGCTCTACCATCGCTCTATCATAATATTCCCGATCACAACTGACAAAGCAACGAGCCCGTGGCTCAATGGTAGAGCGTTCGACTCAAATACCAAAGGTCGCGGGTTCGAATCCCAGGTGTTCCACACTTGGGATTGGGTATGACTGGCTGATGACGGCTAATAAGCCAGAAATGGCCATTCCGGTCTCCCTTGTCTTTGTCGGTTCCACATTATCATATATATATATATATATATATGCAGAGAGGAGACACGACAGAGAATATGGGTAGATTGATACAGTCTGTTTCGGGCTTATTCTGCCTTCATTCAGCCAATCATAACCCTGACTACCAGCTGTATATAAATATATATATATATATATATATATATATATATATATATATATATATATATATATATATATAAAGCGTAACTGCGCGTTCCCGGGCATAACTGAAAAGGAAGGGCGATCACGGGAACCTTGACAGGTGTGGCAGTCACACGCGTCTCCACACCCAAGCATGTTGTCTGAATGAACTGTATTCGTCTCCGGTCCCTTAAACCATGATCCCCTGAAACGACTGTAGCCAACCCATACCGTGAAGTTAGGTTAATTCATTTAGTTTACATTCGGTGGGATAATGCAGGGCAATTCTTCTGCCATTATATTACAGCTCGCTCGCTCTCTACCGTTGCCACCATTACTGTTGATATAAAACAGCTAGCTATTTGCTCAAATAATATGGGTCTGATTGGAGCCGAGAGTGGAGAAGAGAGTACGAAGGAGAATAACTAAGCAACGGGAGCCGTCGCAAATTACATCCCAGGGTTAAGTTCAGACAGTGTAAGTTCAGTTCTGAATTACCCGACACAACTCTGCAGGCTTGAACTTGACATGTGCATCCCGGAGGCTGAAGTGGTTTTACTGGATAACACTTAGTAACGTCGATTAAATCAAGAGAAAAACCCAGGGGCGCAGACCTCTCAGATTTAAATCCACACCCAGCCTTTTTGCCGCAAGTCACACAACCCCCCCCCCCACCCCAGGGGGGGCGTTATCATGCACAGATGATGCCATGCGTGTCTAGACTGAAACGAAGTTCGGTGACTGATCGTCTAGAGCTTGTAGTGACACTACGGTAGGGAGGTAGAGTCATGGGTAATCTAAACGTCCTCGTTCCGTTGTTTTTGACGGTGCAGCCAGGGAATAGCGATCACTTTGGCCGTCTCGGAATAGAGTACATCGCTTATGCAAGTAGCCTGGTCTGACTTACCTCAGTAAGAAGACCCTTGGGGGGCTACAACCGAGAGGATTAGACGCTTTTCTGAAGCCACCTAGCCCTGTAAATGCACTTGCAACTGATCCACACAGAACCAAATGATGTGTCAGTTGTACAGTGTTGGTTTAGTATGCTCTTCCATACTTCAGTCCAGTGACAGCTTGACATGCTCGCTCATATTTCACAACAATGCGACTGTCTGTGGTAAGGTATTGCTCACGAGGTGTCTGCGCTTCCACCTGAAGGTAAGGCTTCAGCCAAATGTCGGATCACAACAGCGCGGCAAACGAGGTGTCTTGCGGGGGCGGTTGCCAGAAACGTCAACTTGAGGTTGACTTGACGTCCCATAACCAACAGGCTGCTTTCGGGTCCTCCTTAGAGCGACGAAACCACTCTTGCGGCGGGGCCGAGCTAGTACGTGCGGATCAAGAAGAACGAAGTTGCAGCAAGATCGATCCGCCCCTCACCCACGTGATGTGAGTCGAACCTGTTATTCTGTCGTGTAGCGTGCAATAATCTCGAAGGTGCCTCAGAAATGTCTAAATGTTGGAAGTCTACGTTGCTTTTATTTGGTGACGATGAGTACGCCCTCTCTCCCCAATGTGATGAGCTGATGTTCGGATTTGCTTATTTGCCCCCACCCTCCCCCCCCCCCCCCCTCGACAGGACACGTAAATAGGAATTCTACCTCAAGTAATACAGATGGTCTTGCGCTGAATTCCGTGAAGGGTACATAGTTCCTTGTATTGAACATTACCCAAACCCTAATCCTAAATTTAAGCCTAACGCTAACATGGCATTTAGTGCACAGCCACCTGTAGTAGCAGACCCTCCTGACTCCAGTTGCTGCCTGGGCGGGGGGTAGGAAGGGGGGAGGACACATAAACAAACCCTACAAAGTTAATTTGTGCGTTACCTTGTTCCTAAGCCTGCTAAATGTACTCATGAGTGTTTTTGGCAGATTCGAATAATTCACGGGACACGGTCGGGACCGCGTAGCTTATGTAATTGGGGCGCTAGTTGTACATAAGCCTTGCCGGCGCTGACACGGGTTCGAGTGTCATCGAGGTCGCCAAATTTTTCCCAAATGGATCAAATGAGTGACTCGGATTGGCCATAAGCACTTCGCATTTGTGTTTGGCAGTTATCTGATGGATTATAGATTAATTACTTAGAAAACTCTGTCTTGGCAATCAGCTTTTTGTATCAGAATTGATGGATTCCATAGGTTGCGGTAGCCCTGGGGTCAACTCGGCCCAAATAGGTGATAAAACTTCCAGTTCCCATTTAGGCCTCGTAGCGCGGGTGGCTAGAGCGTTAGCTGTATTCAAGCCCTATCCTTGCTATCTTGAGTTCGAATTCCATTGAGATTGGCACAAATTTTGCAAGTTAGTCAAACGCAAGGTTGGTATGAAATGAGTCACCAGCTGTTGGTAGGATGGAGGAGTTTAAACGCGAGAGGAACAAGGTCCTATATCGATCTTTTTTAGAAAAGAGTTAATTACGAATATTTTACGAATATATTTTACGAATATTTTACGAATATTTTGACTGCCTTTGCTTCTTTTTAGGCTTTGATGCGTCACGTGGATGTTTTCGATAGACCATGTCACCTGGGATAAAAAAAATCAACTAGCACATGCTGACCGCAGAGCGAGACAAGGTGGGAGCCTGTGGATAATTTCCACTAGTAGTAAGGGCACATGCTTACGTGTTTCCATCGTCAAACGCCGGACAGACGTGGAGTCTTAAGCTCGAGAAAGCTTAATTTTGGACTGCATATGATACCAGAGGGAAAATGATTTGCGGCGATATATTCAGCAAGCAGTGAAGTTCAAGCCTCTTATCCATCAGCCTAGTGGGTTGAAAACTGCCCCCTATACGGGCCGCGTGGTAAATGCAATGGACCAACACGGGACCCAGATGTGGGCACAGCAGGCGTCATTCGGGTTGCGCTCCCATAACAAATGCCGAACATGGGGATGTATTGGCACGCGTAGGTGCAGGCTCACGCCGCGCCAGCCACATGAACCCAATCCAGCCTCCAGTCTTCCTGACTCTGTCTTCAAAGTTGGGTGGGGGAAGAGAGGGTGCGATAGCTGCGGTGCAAGTCTACTCTCACTTAAAACTAATCCACGCGCAAGTTACCGTCCCTGCACCACCAACCTCTGGAGCACAGGATGGAGGTCGTCGGAATCGACCGTCGAACTTTCGGGTTTAAGGCAACAATCGGTATGCACTCAATATCCGCAGAGTTATCAGGAGATATAGGGCGAGGTGAAGAGGGCCACTTATCAAAGGCTTCCACACAAACACGTGTCTCAAACGTTAGACTTGTCTCAATCCGACGGTTTCGTGGGACCACTTTCAGGAAACTGAGCACGCAAACGCATATGACTTCCCAACGTTCTCTTTACCCGATAGTCCACATGTACACAAACAGGTGATGTGCACTTTTGGATGTCTTCTGCCTTCGACTGCCCAGCCTCGTTAAAGGAGGCCAATCGGGCATTGGAGAGAAAATCGGGTGTGAGATAGAATCCCCCCGGGGCCCACAGCTTCATTTATTAACCTTGACAAAAAAAGGGATTGTTAAGTCACAGTCATGGCTCGCAAGGTTGCCAGTAAATATCTCGACTCTTTTTTCTTACGAGGGTCAGACTTCGGGGGGTCTTCTCAATGCGATTTTCGTGGTACCACTCAACCCCATGAGATGCAAACTCCTGTGTAAAACGTCTTAAACGGGGAATTTACTGAGCTCAGCCACTGCGCCGACCTAATTTCCTAGACAGCCTAAATTGAAAGAGCCATTGGACATACAAAAGGGAGGATAATCATATTGGTATAAGTCTGATCAAGTACTTAATTTTTATGAACTCAGCGCACCTTTCACTAAAGTCTGGTAGGTGTGGACTTAGCGACTAGGGTGTGTGTGGTGTATATAGACCAGGTGCTTAGTTTACTCAGATACTGCACTCACGCCCATCTGTAGTCATCTTGACTTAGCGTTTCCGTTCGAATGCGGTTGTTGTGAGAGATTGTTGCAGCGAAAGTTTGACTCACTACATAAAAATTCACGCGCAAGCTACCACTGGATCCTATCTGGGACAATGCTTGTCCTCAGCACTAGTGGTGGAAGAATGATTGCTTTGTATCTAGTGAGTTGCTTACATCCTGTGGGCGGTGGTAAGTGACTCCACTGGTCTCAATACAAGATGTGCTTGTAGACATACCCCGAGATCCGCGTTGCGGCACGGGTAGACGGGGAATGCGCAAAGTCGGCCTCGTAGCCTCTTGACGTAGCCTCGTCACTAGGTCGCGATTCGACTGAGAGGGCAAAAGGAGTTAGGTAGGTGGATCTGCCGCAAGTCTTACTTATTACAAGGTCATTTGCAAGTCATATTTACTGCATATTGACCTTCAACACCGATTTCTCATCACCCCTCCCCCAAAATAAAAAAAATGCGGAGAGGTTAGCAGAAATCTCACGGACGAAGCAGACTAATTTGGGATTAATAGTTAAAGTCCGCAGCCGCCTCTGAGGTCCATGCAGTCTTAAGTAAACACTGCCTACCTCCTCACGTGGGTGTCCAAAGGGGTTGGTAAAAAATGCCGATAATCATATCGTCTGCCAGCTCACTGTGGCTCATTGGCGCCAAATATACAAGTGCAGTGCTTTCGCCCATTGGAATGCCCGTTTTCTTTTACCTAACCCAGTAAGTAATCAGTCAGAGAAAAGGACCACCAACGCGCGTCGGATATTAAAGGCGACATTATCGCCCCCCACTGAGAACCGCTACTCTACACGAAGCGTGTGTGTGCTTCGATTGCTTTAGGACTGATTGTTCAATCACCGTTGCCACTAGAAGCGACATTGGCAGCCAACTTCCCCCGAACCGCATGAAGTCAAAGATCAACCCGCGTCAATGCATCCTCCAAACCCTGGTAAGAAATTCGCCGCGATCATCAGCGTCTTCGCACCGTCACTAACCCGGTAACCGGCGAGCTGGTCTGCCTTATTATTTCCGTTTTGAAGACGAGCAAACTTCAGCGTCGTCACGGTATAGGACGTCGTAATGACACCAAACTTCTGTTGGTGTCGCCATCTGATCGTTAACAGCACCGCTTTTTGCCTTTCCTCCTCCCCCCTTCACTCCCTCCCCCTCCCAACACACACGATCACGGGATGCATCCTCGCTGGCGCCATTAACAACCCCTGAACTGGATAAACTGAGCAGTACAGAGTTGGATCATGCGGAGAGGAGACGAACCGTCACCCGTCGAATGACTGCCAGTTGCAAGTCCTCGAGGGTAAAATGTTGAGAACACGTGGAGTACATCAAGAGTTCTGGGATCTCCACACTCCCAGCAACGACAGAGAAATGCATAACCTACTATCCGAAAAGAAGCTACTTCATAATACTTATACACAACACAATTGCAAATAAGACGACGTCCTTGCAATGTCACAATCATCTGCAATGAAGACTGTGGGGATAGAAAGTGACAGGCTGACTTGAATAGCAGCAAAACATAAGGAGATTATAACCATGGTGCAGTTAAGAAGTTGTCCACAACAAGTAAACACTAAAATACGAACCCCAGCCTATCACAACTGCGTCGCTGCTCAGCGCAGATGAAGCTAACTTACATTCCGATAAATCACAAATCATGGAGGACGAAGCCGAGCAAGTAATAGACGTCCTCAGCTGTACATTCGCAATCGAGGAGAAGGCCGCTAAAGAAATTCGCAAAGTGGAGGTCCGTGATGATTTTTAGCCAAACAGGGTGTTGTGGAGGCTGCTCGGTACAAAGACTCCAATAAATGTATACAATACAGAGGCATTCGCCTTTTAAATGAACTGGTCTTCCAGAAGACTATATGGATGCCACAACTGCACCCGTCTAGACCCTAAATGGAAATCGATGAAACTCGGACAATTACGGTATGCTCTCCGTTTTCAGTAGCATCGTCATCTGCATTTTGTCGGATCACCTGATGGTACATCTGAAACAACGACTTCGCCCACAGACTAGATAGAGATTCTGTAACCATCGCGAAACAGCCTGTATGACACATACAACGCAATAACTACAGAGAAATGCATAGTAAACGAGACTCAGCCTCTTTATTGCAGACCTATGTAAGCCATGAACAGAAAATTACAATTGAAGATTATGGTGGAGGTTTGACGGCCCAAGATACTCGTGTTGACGGTAAAGCACGTTCAGAACGGCGTGATAGCAGGCGACCTGGACAGCAGACCAATGACCGAGCCACTCTTCATGACAGATGAGGCAACACATGGTTGCGTACTTGCCCCAAGCCTAGGAGTACCTGCAAGACCGATTGAATCCCATCAATAGGATTGGTCAGGAAACTACAGCAATTATCGAACTGACGGGAAAATACCCAGTAT
This sequence comes from Schistocephalus solidus, assembly GCA_017591395.1. Classification (NCBI taxonomy): domain Eukaryota; kingdom Metazoa; phylum Platyhelminthes; class Cestoda; order Diphyllobothriidea; family Diphyllobothriidae; genus Schistocephalus; species Schistocephalus solidus. The sequence continues at coordinate 63,760 of WEDG01011494.1, forward strand.
TCGTCGTGTTCATACCGTCATGCAGATGTTCACAATCGGGAAACATGATCCTCATTTTATCCATTGAACACCGTTGCTGATGCGGATAGGTACGCAAGCTTGTACCTCTAACGTTTCGGATGAGAACTCAATGGACTGATGTATCGATCCGACGCAAGCGTTCAGTCCCGCGCATTCATCGCTGATTGGCAAATAACCCCCACAACTGTCGCTAGTTTTGTTGTCACGATAAAATAAACTAACGGCCGCGGTGCTCGACCAGTCCTCCTCCTTGCTCAAACACGCGCACCGGGACTTCGAACAGGCGTCTTCACGTTTCACATCTGCTCCATCGCAATCCCGACCCCGCCAGGGTACAAAGAACCGTTTCTAGTAATGCTTACGCAGGATGTCCCGCAGGCCTGTTTTCCAGCCGCATTTTGGCCCGATCGTCCATTGTGGGAGGAATGGATAACCGGTGTCAGTAACCTCATCCATCAGTTGTCAAGCCCAAAAATAACGTTGTTCACTGCTCCTACAAATTCACGGGCCGTTTTGCCTATCTAGAACTGGTTCGGCGACAAAAAGGACAAAATACAACGACCGATTACCAAATATAATTCTATGGGATCAAAATAAAACCCTGGCCTTTCATAAAACCATGTTCTTCGATTGTCATCCGACGATGGCAATGCAAAATAACTGGCTGAATTTCAAGATGAATAACATCCTCTGGTACACAGATCAAAATAAAATGAAGAATTCCTTCGTGACTTTGAAAACGGCCTACCTCCCCTAACACACCGTAGCTGCACCGCTCCCCATCTCAGCTGAGACATCCCTATTGATGTAGGGATAATAAATCCTGGAGCATTGACAAGGCACCTAGGTTCCTCCCCAACTTTTTGTCAACATTCTGCGAAGGAGCCATCGGTAGGTTTCTTCAAATGACGGCCAAACACGACTTCGATTGCCTACTTTCCGGCAGACAATGGCCAAAACAATGCAATGGATGCCCATGGGGCAAATTTATAAACATCGTATATGAAATTTGACTCGTGGAGTTGTAGCAACAAGGACCTATCCTACAAAAAAAGACGGGTTGATGTACAACTGTCGTCGGGGTAATTTCTCCCCCTGAAAATTTTTGTCTGAGTACAACTCAGCCGTCCGAATGTACTATTAGAGCAAGAACTCCCTCCCAAAGTAAAAGTTATCTTCTGGAAAAACTGCGGAAACACATTGAGGCCCGAGAGAGGTAAGAAAAAGGGGACAAAAAAAGGAGGATATGTCTGCAGATCCCCTTCAACACCGTGAACAGGGATGACCCCTGGCAGGTAGTGAGGAAATTTGGGTGTCCTGGAGAGTTGATGATCGTGGTAAAGCAATTTCATGACGGCATGATGTAACGCGTGCCAGACAACGGGGTCAGTCTCGGAGGCACTCGCGATGCCAAAGGGGGGGGGACGAAACAGGGCTGCATCTTCTCCCCAACCCTCCTTTAGGCTCCTGCCCTCCACAATGCTGACGGGTGCCTGCTGAGAGCATAACCCAGATATTAATATAAACCGGTGGGAACCTATTCGATATTCGTCATCTGCAGATCATGAACAAAAGGACATATGGCCTTTTCCTTGCCAACGATTGCACATTGAATACCACAACTTAAATGGACCTACAACGAGGCTTGAAACCCAATCGCCTCCAGATGAGTCAACTTCGAACTAACTAACAAGACGTAGAATACGAGTATTAGTCACCAATTGCCGCAAACCGTTCAATGCGTCATAGCCATGACAATTTCCACTGGTAAACAACTCTCAGCCGTAGGCTCCTTATCTTCCCTGGACAGCATAACCATAAGGGGGCCATAAAAGACTACAGTTAAGTTGCAAACATGATCTGTAAAAGCCAACCGGGCTTTCGGTAGGTCAAAACACTCAGTCTTGAGTGCCTTTGACGTACTCATAAGGAAAATCATGATTTGAAGGACTGTCATCGTAAAAGTATGAGGTTAGGCTGGTTTTGGCTACAACGCCCCCAGAAATAGTTGGTGGTTCTACTAATTTAAGTACACTACAAAGCCAGTTGTACGAGTAGAATAAGGAAGAACCGAATATGAAGCTGGGGTAGACACACGTTTCCTTTCTGTGCTAAATTGCCAGCCCACATAAGAACATAAGCTGGTATGTACTGCTCAGAGCAGCCATCGGTTAGAAAAGGAATAAATTTAAACTAAAAATGAACCAAAAATAAACGTTCCTGTTTTCGCAGACTTTTGATCCCCTAACCAGAACGATCCAGCATTACAACTATTCCATATTTCCAAATGGAATATAGCATTGAGCCCGTGCAGCCTAACTTTAGTCTGCGGAGCGGAGACCAGAACAATCGAAAAAAATATAAAGTGAGCAAACTCAAATACTTCAGTCCAAGCCAGAAGCGGATCCCGAATACCCAGGTCCCAGGAATGGACTGGCGTGCTGGGCCTCTGCGCTTTGTTGAAACAGCCCCAGTCATGATAGAGCGACCATGTCGCGATTATGACTGGAGACCACATTCAAAAACGACTCATATATGCTATGAACACTCTTCAGTAGGGGCTCTAGATTAATCGTAGGTAACAGAGCAAGCCGTCTTAGTAGGTAGTTCGAACAGAGCAAGCCAAAACGAAAAGGGAGGCTGAAACGCTGCGGAATAACGTTTCCAACGCCCAAACCCTGCCAATACGTATCCACGGACAGGCCCTTTGGCGGCAGTGGGTTCACTGCAACTTCTGTCAACCCACCCCTGTGAAACAAAAAGGACCACCATCGTAGCATGGCCGGAGCATCGGTGCGGGGAACTCCCCGTCAACATCCATTAGACTCTTCATCCCTGATCACACTAGGATCCTATTCGCTAAAAGTATTCGAACCATCACTATGCTTAAGATGCTCCCATGTACACTCAGTTACCATTTGGGTCTTTCCGGTTCACCCTAAACTCACCCATCATTTATGAAGTTGACTGAAGTTGATCGTTTTGAGCAATAGGGTTTTTAGCGTTCACTCGTGTGACACACAAGGGGTGACAGCTTTACAACGCACCGACTACTGCGTCCGATCTTGTCACCAGTCGGCCAAAAGTCGCGGATAAGTCAGTAACAAATAAGAGTGGAAAGAGAGCATGGGAACGATCTCGAAACGTCCTTACTTCTGAAAAAAACACTATACTAAAGTGTGCTGTGGTTGAATTTATTACGACAGGCTACAAGCTCTGATCTAGAGGGTTGATCGAATAAGTCCTTCCTGTTCTTGATCAGGGATCAGAAGGCTGCTGCTTTCATGACACTCCCATGTGCGTGAGCTCCGAGACTCTTAGGTAAAGCCCCGAGCCCGTGGCGTTGGATCCCGCGTGGCACGCGTAAACTAGATGTTCAGTGCTGTCAGTCGCAGTATCCACGCCTCCCTCCCCTCGTCTTGACCAAGGGAACGCGCTGCATGCGGGAATAAAGATGGTGAGGTGACTGCAGTCAAAGTCTGCTGTAATATAAACAAATTCACGCGCAAGCCCCAGTTGCCATGACGCAGGATGCTGTTCGAACTACCGTGTCTCTTGCTCATGGGTCTCTCTCTCTCTCTCTCGCTAGCGTGTGAACGCAACTTGAATATTAATCACAGTGGCACTTGTCAATGTCGCCGCCGCCACTACCATAGTCGCTGCTACCATGGCTGAAGAGCACACTCTCTTCAGATCAGCAGTTCTCACCGTTCTTCTCAGAAGTGCATGGAAGGAAGGGGTGAAAGGAGAGGAGAGAACTCTTTTGAAAAAAAAACGAAGATGAAAGGCCGGTCGTCATGCAACAAGACCGCTCTAGCACGCTGAACATACCTAGACCCGACAACGCCCTGCAACCTGCTAGCCCTGACTGAGGCTCGACCAAGGAGTGGCGAGGCCAAGGCTGGCGGGGAATAGGCAGCACCAACACATGGGGGCTTAAGAGAAAATAATCGGTACAGGTCTAATCGGGTCTAATCAGTCAAAAGAACTATTTAGCGTGGACAGAAGGAGATCTGGGTGCCCTTCTGCTCAGGTCCTGTAAGTGGAACCAGTGAGGGCTATGCGGACACCAGTGATGTAAATTGATAATCGATTGACTAGCCTTCAGTCGGCGCAAAACGTTTGGTCAATCACTTCCGCCCCTCCTGTGACCAACATCCATCGTCCCAAATCACAAGCCATCCCCAATCCGATGAGTTATCGCCGCAACAGAGGGGGCGCTAAACTACAGAACTGATTCTCATAGAGCAAGTAGGCAGATTCCTTATTGACTTTGCCAGCAGAGTATCCATTCAACCAAAGCAAGAGCAGATACGATCACGGAAAGCGATGACAGGCTTTCACTTTTAACCGCTAGCAACGTCAACATTGATCATTAATCCACTACAACACATGAACTAGGACAGCAAATATAATCGGTGCTATTTCCATTAAGGAAATCCGATGGGTGCCCTGTGAGCAGGACGACGACAGCAGTCAGAATCAACTGGACATCCATTTCGCCATGAATGATGCAAATCATCTCGATATTCGATTGAGAACCGACAAGCCGGTCAGCCGACATTCTAGATTTATATATAGTAGATATGTAGAGATAAGAGAGCTATATATAGATATATAGAGATATATATATGATGAGAATCGAGAGCATGAGAGAGAGAGAGAGAGAGAGGAGGAGAGAGAGAGAGAGAGAGAGAGAGAGAGAGAGAGAGAGAGAGAGACAGAGAGAGAGAGAAAGAGAGAGAGAGAGAGAGAGAGAAGAGAGAGAGAGAGAGAGAGAGAGAGAGAGAGAGAGAGAGAGAGAGAGAGAGAGTAAGCCAGCACGATTCTTGGCCCAGCCGAATAGCCCCACTCAAATGACTGATCGAACAAAATTAAAAATCTACACAAATTTTACGACTTAATGAGAAACAAGTTCTCTTCGAACAGCTGGATAACAAAAAAAAGAATTTTATCAGAGGGCACTGAAATCTCCCTGTGGTGAACGGTAGAGGCTTACAACAGTTTATAAATTCGCCCATACACGAAGAGATCTAAGCGAACTCTCAAAGCAACGTGGGTCAGCTCATAACTGGAATCTTGAACGAAAAAATAGGTTATTTATCAAAATTAAAACAAAAGCCTCAGAGCAAACAAACAGGCAGCAAACAAGGGGAGTCAAAGAAAATGGTCACTTACCGAAAAAGTCGCTGAATTTGTCGTACTCAATTAGCCAATTTGTTAGCACACTGTGTGCAATAACACCAGAAATGGAATTGATTTTTACCAGTAACAGGCAAGTATGATCAGGAGTATAATTCCACGGGTACCTGGGCGGGTACGTAGAAGTGCAGTGTTGCGTGAGTGTACGGGAGGAACGCGAGAAAACCAGAGACGGTCGGGGTGAGTAGAACAAATCAGTGGACGAACGTGAGTGCGCACGTTCCCGTAAGAGCATACGTGTTTTTCCAGAAGGGAGAGGGAAGAAGTGGAATTTTGCAGCCCGATACGTAGTCTTTGTTGTGGAATGATTTACGTTTCCTCTCAAGTGAGTGTGTATACGTGCATAGGTGCGTGCGTGCGGGAGAGACGGGGATAGAAAGTCGTCGTAGTGGTTATAAGGTCAGGACGAGGTAGGGACGAGGTAGGCACCCACAGACAGACACACGGGCGAACTTGTGGCACGAGTAAGCCTACGCAGCTGCGGGACGGCGATGGCAGCTTGATGTGTGCCGCGTTCTTGCTAACGTTGTAAATGGCAGGCTGCGCATGCTGTCGTTGTGAGACTTGGTACGGCACGAATACATGCGCCAATGTCTCTCGTCTCCCGCTCACTCGTCATACAAACACACACATACGCACGCCTGTTCTCCGAAGGGGGACAGGCAGGCTGCCCAGACTTTTGTGCACACACGCAGAAAGGGAGAGAGAGGCCTGACGGGGTGCCAGCTCTATGACTGACACGCTGTTGAAAGCAACGAATCGGCATAAACACGCACACGTAGGCACAGAAAACATGCCGGAGGAAAATTCTGGTTTACCCAATAGGAATGATCAAGTGAGGGATTGGCTGTTCCAGTCCGTGTCTCAAGGTCACATCATCCTGATAGGGCAGACAAATTAGAGGACGTCTAGGCCAATCGGCGTGATTCATGACTGTCTGGCCCGATGTCAATCATGTGCGCGGAGTGAGCGAAAGTTGCTGACGCGAGCCAACAGCGAGCTTGCGCGTAGGCGCACGGGCAGACCCTACGTGGACGCCCCGTGGCGCGCACACCCAACCCTGCCCGGTTGGGTGGGGAGGACAGAAATGGTGGGAAGCCTCAGTCAAGCAGGCGCGAGCGAATGTGAGAACGAGAAAGGGGTGGGGATTTTGACGGAGGGAACCCGCAACAGCTGTCCACTTTAACCCCCCAGCAGCCCCTGCCCGCCTTCGAACGAAACGTGAAGGACAACAAAACTGAATGACTATAGAGAGATGATTACTTCTTCTGCATGAGTACTTGGGTTAAATATTTATCTCATGCACACTGCTTGCTTGCTTCCCATTCTGGATAGTAAATGAGTTTGGGGTAGAGATATGACATTTTAGTTATAGTTTCCGCATGTTGTTCCCAAGCAACTGGAAGGTTCGGCTCTTCTTGACAAAGAGTCCATCCTTCAGGTAACCCAGGAGGGGAAGATCCGATGCTTTATATTCAGAAGGACACGCAGGGTAATTGAATTTTTCAGGATTTTTTTCATGAAGTATTCGCTTTTCAAAAACCCGCTTTAGCAGTTACAATGTGACTGGCTGTTTGACTATTTGGTCCATTCTAGTGCTACCATGTCTTTGACCTGTCCGCCACATCATAATATGCAAAATTTTCAGCACGGTTAGAAGAAGAGCTTTGACGAAGTCCAGAGAGACTGAAATAAACATTTATGGCTTATGAGCCAACCACACGCAACCCCGGGTTTGGATCACATGAGATTCGAACCAGGGATCTGTGGAAATTGAGCTGAATCTATGTCCTGCACTTAATAATGTCAGAAATTATTTTCTTCATTATCCTCTGGAGTCCATATACCATAACCCGCATAGAGGACACTGGGGGACCACTGAGGAGCCGAATCCCTCAGTGCTGCAGCATACAGCATCACAAACATGGGTGAGACACCTATCTGGGCTTTTAGCTAGTACCAATGTCAGGATTACGGTATATATATATATATATATATATATATATGATAGTGTGGGACTCACCGATCTGCTTAAGGAACATGTAGGTTCCGTTGTGCCCTGGAGCTCAGACTAGAGCCCTCGCAGGCGGTCGCATAGCGACTTATAGCATATGTTGATAAGGGGGAACCGACAAAGACAAGGGAGACCGGAATGGCCATTTCTGGCTTATTAGCCGTCATCAGCCAGTCATACCCAATCCCAAGTGTGGCACACCTGGGATTCGAACCCGCGACCTTTGGTATTTGAGTCTAACGCTCTACCATTGAGCCACGGGCTCGTTGTTTTTGTCGGTTGTGATCGGGAATATGATGATAGTGTGGGGCTCACCGATCTGCTTAAGGAACATGTAGGTTCCGTTGTGCCCTGGAGCTCAGACTAGAGCCCTCGCAGGCGGTCGCATAGCGACTTATAGCATATGTTGATAAGGGGAACCGACAAAGACAAGGGAGACCGGAATGGCCATTTCTGGCTTATTAGCCGTCATCAGCCAGTCATACCCAATCCCAAGTGTGGCACACCTGGGATTCGAACCCGCGACCTTTGGTATTTGAGTCTAACGCTCTACCATTGAGTCACGGGCTCGTTGTTTTGTCGGTTGTGATCGGGAATATGATGATAGTGTGGGGCTCACCGATCTGCTTAAGGAACATGTAGGTTCCGTTGTGCCCTGGAGCTCAGACTAGAGCCCTCGCAGGCGGTCGCATAGCGACTGCAGCATATGCTGATAAAGGGGAACCGACAAAGACAAGGGAGACCGGAATGGCCATTTCTGGCTTATTAGCCGTCATCAGCCAGTCATACCCAATCCCAAGTGTGGCACACCTGGGATTCGAATCCCAGGTGTGCCACACTTGGGATTGGGTATGACTGGCTGATGACGGCTAATGCCAGAAATGGCCATTCCGGGTCTCCCTGTCTTTGTCGGTTCCCCCTATCAACATATGCTATAAGTCGCTATGCGACCGCCTGCGAGGGCTCTAGTCTGGAGCTCAGGGCACAACGGAACCTACATGTTCCTTAAGCATCGGTGAGCCCCACACTATCATCATATTCCCGATCACAACCGACAAAACAACGAGCCCGTGGCTCAATGGTAGAGCGTTAGACTCAAATACCTAAAAGGTCGCGGGTTCATCCCCAGGTGTACACACACCACTGGGTATGACTGGCTGATGACGGCTATCAGCTTCAGAAATGGCCATTCCGGTCTCCCTTGTCTTTGTCGGTTCCCCCTTATCAATATATATATAGTATATATATATATATATATATATATATATATATATATATATATATATATATATATATATATATGATAGTGTGGGGCTCACCGATCTGCTTAAGGAACATGCATGTTCCGTTGTGCCCTGGAACTCAGACTAGAGCCCTCGCAGGCGGTCGCATAGTGACGTGTAGCATATGATGGAATGGAACCGACAAAGACAAGGGAGACCGGAATGGCCATTTCTGGCTTATTAGCCGTCATCAGCCAGTCATACCCAATCCTAAGTGTGGCACACCTGGGATTTGAACCCGCAACCTTTGGTATTTGAGTCGAACGCTCTACCATTGTGTGCTCTACCAGGTGTGCCACACTTGGGATTGCGTATGACTGGCTGATGATAAGGCAGTCAGTTCAGGATACGTAACAGCGTCCATAAAACTCGAAGTCTCCTAATAAGTCCAAAACGGACGTTTAAAATAAATATTCCCGGCAGCTCGGATAGATGGGAGTCCTAGATAACGTAGCAGCTACTGGGAATAAGTAGCACTGTTCAGGGGACAGAAGCTCACTTTTCTAACGCAGGCTATGCAAATATACAATCAAGAAACCAAGTACCCAACGCGAATTCAGAGAGGCAGCAGTTCTATGGTGTCCAAAAGTTCCCGCGTGGATGCCGTTTTTCCCGTATTCTATGAAACTGCAAGGTTCTTAGTCGTCTGGTGAGACTGGTATTCATTTTCAAGGAATGGAACTGTCGTAACCAGGTTGTGGTATACGGTAGGGATCGGATATACGCCTACTTCCCCCTAACTTTATTCCTCTGAAAGGCATACTTAATTCAGTTCTAGTGCTTGCACCCTGTGCTCCCACAGTACCTGATAATTCCTTTAATGTCCGCATATAGAAGCGAGCTCTATGGTAAGAGATTTTCCCGTTTACAGTAATCGAGTAAAAGCACAGAGATAGTAGTGCTTTCGGGGTCTTTGTACAGTGTACCGTTAGTCGTTGTTCGCTTTCAGACTACGGCACCGGATGATATAGACCTTGCGGAGAAATAAACAAATCTGGACCAATGGTTGATGGGCACTCACAGATCGTTAACGGGACTCACTCCCCCCGTTGTGCCTTGAGGCTCACTCTAGAGCCCCGCCAGCAACCACACAGCGGTTAGTAATATAGGCAGAGGACAACAAAATGGCCATTCCAGTCGCCTTTCTCTTCTTTGAAAACGTCATTTTGCCTATATCATTAGCCGCTGTTCTTGAGTGAGCTCCAAGGCACAACGGGACGAATGGGCCCCGTAACCGATCGGTGAGTGCCCATCATCCATTGCGAATATTTCCGATCGAAACTGACAAGACAACGAGCTCGTGGCGTAGTGGGTTAGAGCGTTGGACCTCTGACCAACAGGTCTCGAGTTCGAGCCTCGGGTGCCACAAAACCTGGGGTTGGGTATGACTGACTGATGACGGCTACTAAACCAGAAATGGCCATTCCAGCCTCCCTTGTCTTTGTCAGTAATGTCATTCCGTCTGTATGTAGACAAAGTTTACGCCACTATGGAATACAACAGCAATGTGCTTAACATTGTCTATATAATTTTTTTCGTGAGCTCTTCCCTACTACTTTTGATGTTAGCAAAGAAATTACATAATCCGCTCACTCATTTACGCCTACGGCGATGCACAGTAACGGTTTCACTACTTGCGGTCACTGCGTTGTTGCCGTTGTTCTGCGTCGTCATTACGACATTACAAGTGACCTTGTGCCATAGTTTTGAGGGAGTGGAGGACAAATCCGATTTGGTTCTGTGTGCCCCCGCAACGGGTCAAGCAGTATATGTACTGGACTGGACTAGATGAGGGTACGGCAGGCATAATTAGGGATTCGCACCCATAGTAAATGCCACACATTTAGGGGGCGGCGTGTGGTGGTACGCCTAAACGCAGACTCACGTTGCGCCAGTCACCGGCGGCCGACCCCGCCTCCGGTCGTCCTGAATCTGTGTTGACATTGGACCTAGGTGGGTGAGGGGTGAGGGAACATGGAAGATTTAGCGCAAATTTACTATTCTTATACATTAATTCGAGTGTGAGTCCCCATCCCTGCATCCACCCAGTTCACCCTGGACATAGTCGGTAATGACAGTCGAATCATCAGAGGGAATGCCGAAGCAGAAACTCTCAGACCAACCGACAATCGGCCTGAGCATACAGTGTGGTTTTTGAATTAAAGTGAGCGCGTGACCCTCACTGATGTGGTTAGGACCTCACTCGATCCCATTCTGTCCGCCCACCAGATTGCTACTGGCGATGCTGATGAGCGGTAACAACCGTGAAACATATATCTACGTCTTGCCTGTTGCACCCTTAGCAACTGAGTGGTGTATTATATGTAGCATGTGACCTATGGCACGACGCTCGTTTATCGCCAGTGGCTAGCTGACGGGCGGGCGGACAGAATGGGATCAAGTGAGATCCTAACCACACCAGTGAGGGTCAAGTGCTTACTTTACTTCTATATATATACCTCACTGCTCAAGGCATATGACGTACCGATGAGCGGTAGCAACCGTGAAACAGCTGTCTGAGTCTTGCCTGTTGCACCCCTAGCAACTGACCAGTATGATTGTGGTCATTACTGTTCGAATGTTTTATTTAGATATCATTACTGTTGTAAACTATTATTTGAAATCTGTATACATATACATAAAATTAATAGTATTCAGGCTTCGAATGGCATCCACAGCATACGCATAAGACATTTTGTGTTTTGGCCGCATGGAATGCTTATCTTTAAATCCATTAGGACAGACAAAAACTGCATCAATTGTTATGAAATACTTCGGGTATTCCAAAGTTGTGGATGCATACTACGAGATTATAGTCCGCTCAAACTGGGGTTCTTGTTGAGTATGGCTGGGGCAGACGAGTGAGCAATCGTAGACGGAAATCCAGAATGAAAAAGTCATCCAAACATAGAATGGTATACTTATTCGACTAGGTACTCTTATTTTAAACAGCAGATATTTTTAAACGCATAAAAGGCGACCGAAATCATTGGTCCGATAAACTTTCAAAAAGTACAAAGTACTGAAGCAGACACTTTGCCTTTTGGCTGAGGAAAATGCTGAAAACCGAACATTCGAGAACAAGGAAACTAACCAGAAAATGTATGCACAGGCCATCAATTGCACACTCTTGAGACTAAATTAACAACAAAATCAGCCTTTTTTTTTAGCAATAGGAGATACAGTAGATGATCTAACGCATTAAATGTCATGATCGAAAGTTTAGTGGGTAGTTCATCGTATAGTTGGTGTTGTTACTTCCTGTTATTGAATTAATTTGAGGCCCAGAAAGCCGTTTACTAAAGAAGAATGTGTTTCCAATCAGTTTTATTGAAGGAAAACCGACTAGATTTGGGGGGATGTCAGTTATTTCCTGCTACTCAAATATTTTCCTAGTTATTTACTGGCAAAGAGCAATAACTATTGTTTGCTGTATTGTGCTGTAAGCGAACTGTAATATAAGTACGGAAAGTTCCGAAATAAATTCCTTCTGGAACCGGAAAATGTGATCTTACATCGATATAATTCAGGTCAGGGCAGTTATGAGAAACTGCATTGTCTTCCAGAAACAAGGAACCAATTAAACTTTAACACATGCTTTCAGTAATTCATCACCGGTTCATCGCTTATACATAGCTCATGATTCCATTCCCCATGTAATTGTAACGGGCTGGTGATGAATTACTGAAAACACGTGTTTGCCAACTGACTTTTCAATTAAACTTTAACAATGTTGTTTTACCAATTTCCGACACTTTTTTTGTCAAAAACCACAGTAATAAACTTGCTTGACAGTATTTTGTTTTGTCACACCAAGAATTGGATGGCGTAAACAATTACACATTTAGTACCCCCGACATACTGTCATTTTTCTGTGCCACGCCGGACGAGTAGGATGGCCAAGCACTTCCTGTTGGACTTTGATTTTGAGCCCATACCGGAAATTGACAGTCAAAGGGCTGCCGCGTGACTCGTAAGGTAACATTTGCAATTTTATCCTGAACACACTGGAGAATTATTAACCAGTGTCTAGAATTAAGCAAGGTGGACCAAAACAGTCCACAAGCAAGCTGGACGAGGAGTTTATTTGTCGTACACTAAAAAACGCCATTAGAACGCCTTAGAACTATTCTCAGGGAACATTTTTCTATTTTCGCTTTGCGCATAGTTAGAAAAAGGATGAAGGAATTCGGCCTCCTACACCTCGGACAAGGAAATTTTAAGTAGGAAACGGGCTAGAGAAAGTTTGTTTATTTGCTCAGGAGTATAGTGATCGCAGACTTTCCGTCTGGAAAGGCATTTACTTTTGTGACAAGATCTTATTTTTTTAGATAAGCCTCCGAAGTCGGCCGAGGCTATCGTATGCGGGACCGACCTTCCTCGAGAACAAACTGTGGCAACAGCAAATTTTAAGAACTGTTGACGCCTAATGGTTTGGATGCCCCTGAAATTCAGTGAGCGACCGACCTGACAGAAGACAGTGGAGATCATGAATAGAAATGTCTTCAGACATCAAAAAAGAATGTCTTCGATTATAACGGCCTTCACTGACGACTACTGGACGCTGTGTACTATAGCAGGGTAATGACCCTGTTCATCGCTCAAATGAGGTATGATTCTAAGGTAGCTCACGAATATAATCTATGTTTTTTTAGCTCACGGCCAACCTTCACGTCTGCGGCCCTCCAAAATCTCTTTGCTCTACTCCAAAGACACTGGGGCAAGGCAAGAAAACACCATTCAATGCAGCGCAATTTGGATTTCGGGCTCAAAAATTGTATAGGCCAAACCAACATAGACAAAGTAGTAGGCTCTACATTCTCCTGACTTACAACAAATTTGAAAGCATAAGGACAAACAAAAACGCACTAGTACATTTTATTATTATTGTTTTTCCTTATTTTGCCCTTTGCCATAAAGACGTTTTTCTGATTTTATGACTTTTCAATAAAGCAAATAATCTCTTAGATAATAGATAATAATTTATAAACCAAACTTTGCCTTCTTTTTACGATCAGTCGTTTATTGGACGCAGTATACATTTAGGGGATGCGAGATGGATGGTTTCTGTGCTACAACATTTTTATTTCGCAGTTTCTAAAGTTGTATGAGTTAAGACTGTTCTTGAGTACTGATTAGCATACTTGTAGAGGCAGTAAACCAATCTACTTACATCTTAGGTAATTCAGGGGAAATGAGAGGGCTTGAGAAAGCATGTTCCATTAGTGTACCAATACTCACCTGCCGGGTATAATGATCGTAAATGGTATCTGAAACCGTTCCACGACAGTGCAGGGTACTACTTGTCACAGACTCTGCTAACCGCGTTATTGGTTGGATTCTTCATTCAACCATGTTAAAGGTTCCTTTTTTAACTGCTTGCAGGGGAAATCGACCAGATTCCTAACTGTGCCTCCAGCAAGAGGAAACTTCAGAAAGCGGAGTCATTTTCCGTTGGTTTCTGAGCTTACATCGAAAACAAATTGTCGTGTAAGAAAGAAACCAGGTGTCTTCGAGCAAGGTAAAAGCTAAATGCAATTTCTTGACTAATTCTTCTCTCGATTCACACCCGATAAATTCCAAAATATCGGTTTGCCCATTATTTTGGCTCTGGTTATGCGCGCAGGTTGCAAAGTGACTGATTATTATCCGATGAATACCCGCCTCTGCAGCTTATCTTCATGCTTTGCCTATTTCATCCCTTGGGAGATCTCTGTCATTGTTCTAGCCACTCCGCAATGGGCAAAACTGCGTAGCGGTTGGAAACAATCAACCCAGCAGCTCATTCCCTGCCCCGACTGCACTTGCCGATATAGACATTTTACGCATCGATGAACATGCAAAATGTTCGACTCACGAAATCAGCTGGCATGCATTTATTTCTGTCTGAAAGCCCAGCCTGCTGCTGCTGCTGCTGCTAATAGTCCGATGTGATGAGTGATTCCCGGGAGCAAATCTGCATGCATAATCCGATGCTTTCGCTACCATTAGGGTCTCTTTGAACTTACCGACAGGCAGAACGAAGAGGATGATTGCCCAGCTGGAGAGGCATGCCATTATAATGGTCACATTGCCAAAAATCGGTGCAGTCATAATTTTCCTAGTTGGAAAATGGCACTTCGGAGGACTGAGAGGTTTTTAAAAAGCTGTTCTTATGCGTGCTGGCAACCTTGCCCAGGAAGAATGCTATCAGGGCGCACTGTTCAAGTGCTGACATTTATGCTGTTCATACAACGATGCGCGAACCTATATGTAGGGAACTTCCTCTTCGTAACGCTCAGAAAAACAAGCGGTGGTCTCCTAAAGTAAGCTGGACATCAGTATTACTGCCTATTTGAGCTAGCAATTTGACTCTCTCTCTCTCTCTCTCTCTCTCTCTTTCTCTCTATCTCTCTCTCACACACACGACGACAGTTCGACCGTCGTAGTCCGACGATGTCCACCGTATGCTCCATGGA